>CM038225.1:104341510-104477496 GCA_021442155.1 Cymbidium sinense
TTATTCTAATCAGCATTAAAATTGATATTAGGAATGACAATGACCTAGAACTTTTCAAGTGGTGGAGAGCATCAAAATAAACAAGAGATGATGAGCGCATCTCTTAAGAAAAGATGAACAGAATATTCCTTTAGAAGGGATAGTGTGGCTAAATTATTTTGGCAAGATCAAAGCGTTTAGATTACTAGAAATTAAAAGGCACGAAGAACTCAAGTCAATAATCCAAACTACATTCCCTATCATGGATGATTAGTCATCTTATTGAACATTGTTATGTCTTCAAAGATTGGCTAGAAAGGAAGTATCGAGGTGAATTTACATTATATCGACGTGTTCTGTCAATCAAAAGAGAGTCTACAAGAATGATTATGTCTCTTCCGTACATCATCAAAGATAAATAGAAGGAGAAATCAGCTCAAACTGAAGAATGGAAAATAGTAGTCTCCAAAAAGAGCGTGAAAATGTTGAAACTACTAAAATACATCCCTAGTGTTAAGTGAAAATCACCACTTGAACCTATATTGGACTTAGGAGAGATGCCTAAATCGAGTATTTGGGCTTCTCAACGGCATGCTGATAAGGCTACTTTATCACAACATGAGAAGCAGTCTACCAAACACAATTTTCATAAATCAAAGAAGCTGGCTAAGAAAAGGAAGATCAAGAAGAGAACTACAACTCAAAATATCATTAACAATCTAGATGAGTATCACTTGGCGAAAACCATTTAGGCTTGCGACTTCATGCCTAAACTTTGCATTCTTGAATTAGATGAAGAAGATAATGGTGAATCTTGTCCGGTAGAGACATCATCATCTGTGATGTCGGATATTCTTCAATCAGTTACTCAAGCGACACCAACTGTCAAAATTTTTATCGGAAAGCAAGAAGAGAGGCTAATGTTTGAATTTTGTTTAATGACTCAACAAGATAAATAATAGTTAGATGAAGATCTATTTTTTCGATGGAGAAGAGTTAGACTCATCGATCATCATCATATAACATATATGGCGTTGAAAATGAGTCTAGCCTATTGGCCAATTTTCAAGAATAAGAAGAGAATTTGAAAAAACTACCTTAAGAATCGAGCAAGATAAGGTGATTCAAGTTTAGTTGAGAAGTGATAAAGTCTTACCACCTTCATCAAAGAAGGGAAATGCAAATAAAGACAAAGGCAAATAAATTGAAGTCAATGAGGATATCATTCCCAAAAAATCATAGGATAAAGCCTAAATCGAGTGAGAAGATAGTTTATAATATTCTATCATATCTGAGAAAGATCCACAACTGGTGAGTGTATGCGGCTCTCTTGATGTCAAAAGACCTCAGAAACTTTGATATAGGCTCAGATCCGAGTTATGAAGCTTACTTTGAGAAATGCATGACAAGCATTACAAACTCAAGATCTCCTAGTAATCACATTTTTGAAGAAGATCTTATATTTGGGAACAATGGATCATCATCTCTTTATATTCGTAGAGTGATGGCATCTCGATGGTAATATTGATTGATCAGTTCTTTCAATCTTATGACTCTAAAGGTATTAAGAGGATTATCGCGATATCAACATCTTGGGAGAGATAAGTTGATGGTTCATGGATTTAATGAAAAGGGAGAAAACTTTGGGTTATTCTCCCACCCAAGTTCAAGATTTATATATATAGAAGCCAAGTTTCATGTAATCGGCGTCATACATCATTTAGAGCTCTTTGGGCCATGGTCGCATGAGTATGGCATGGTCCCATCAACTATGCATCAATGTATGAAGTATCTCAAAGATGGAGAAGAATTCAAAATTAATTAATCTACAACCATTCTCCATTAATGAAGCAAAGATCTATGAAGATGCAAAGTACTTCATCCTCAAAGAGCCTAAGCCAACAAAGCCTCTTGAAGCGGTAACATCCACTTTAGGAAATAAAAAGCAATTTCACAAAGTGAAAGAGCAGAAGCAAGGAGGAAGAAAGAAGGCAATGCTGACTCTCCCTAAAGCACTTGATTCACCTAAGTCAAAATCAATTCCTCATTTGGGAAGTGACACGAAGAAGAAGAAGATATGCACTGGGAACCTAAAATAAGCTTTCAAGAAAAGTAGAGTATGAAATAAGTGATTCGATTGGACTATGATTTTGAATACTTATGAAATAGAGTTTAGATGGTGCATGAGATAGCTCATGGTGAGTCAGATGACTCACTCAAAATTATACTCATCCTTCAAGCTTCAAAGAAATCATCCACGGAGGTTCATAATATTGAAGAATTGATAACATTCTATGCCGTTGGTGAGAGTGGTGGAGCAGGAACTCTATTTTACAAATTTGAAGAGTCTCAGCCTCAAGATTTTGAACAAGCTCAACATGAAAATTATGATGAAGTAGTGCCAACAATACAATATACTATCCCGAAGTTTGAAGAATGATGCATAAGCTTGGAATTCATATTGGAACTACTAAACATAGGACTCAAATCTTTAACAAGATGTGGAGCCAAAGAAGTCCTCAAGCATCATTGAAGAAGTGACAAGTTTATCACTAAGGTTTGGGATTCATCAGATCTCATCAAGATAGAGTTTATAATATAATAGAAGGATCGAGAGTCTTAGTGATGAAGAAGATGATTCTCATGAAATTCTTCTTAAAATGATGAAGAAGTTGAAGCCAAACCACACGAAGAATTGAAGATGGTGGACAAATAGCTACTATGGATGAACTTAAAGAAGTCAACCTAGGAGGGGATCCCATCCAATTTTTTGTCGATGAGAAAGTTGAAGAGCTAAAATTGCTACTTTGTGAATTTAGGGATTGCTTTGCCTGGACATATTCTAAAATTCCAGGCTTATCCCCTGATGTACCAGTTCATAAGCTAGCTATTTAACTAGATGCAATTCCCGTTAAGCAGGCTCCTAGGCGAATGAGATTGGAGATTGAAGAACATGTAATTAGAGAAACTAAAAAGTTGATCGAAGAAGGCTTCATCCGAGAAGAGAAGTATGCAGATTGGATAGCCAACATTGTTCCAGTTAGGAAGAAGAATGGTCAAATCCGTCTCTGCATTGACATCCAAGACTTAAATAAGTCGTGCCCAAAAGATGACTTTTTGCTTCCAATATCAAAACTACTAGTGGACAACACTTCCAAGTATTTCATGTTCTCATTTATGGACGGATCGTCAGGATACAACCAAATCAAAATGACACAGATGAAACATACATCGTTCAAAACACTATCGACATCTATTGCTACGGTCATGCCTTTGGCTTGAAAAATATTGGAGCTACATACCAAAGAGCCATGACGTATTTTGATGAGTTGATTCATAAAAGGTGGAATGTTATGTTGACGATGGTGGTGAAGAGCTTAAACAATGAAAACCATTTTGAAGACTTGAGAATTGTACTAGCGAGAATCAAAAAATATGATCTCAAGATGAGTCCTCTAAAATGTGCATTCGGGATATCCTCTGGAAAATTTCTCGGGTACATTGTACCTCACAGAGGTATTGAAATAGATCTTGCTAAAATCAAGGAATTGGGAAGAGTTTGCATTATCCATTCTTTAAGGATGCTTGCATTCATCCGTCGATTTATATCAAATTTGTCAGGACGTTGTCAATCATTTGCAAGGTTAATGAAGAAGGATGCTCCATTCAAGTGGGATAAGGAATGCCAAGCATTAATTAAAACATGTTAAATCCAATCCTTGCGGTGCTATTCACGGGAAGCCCCTCATTCTATACGCATTAGAAGAGTCTCTGGGGCATTATTGGTACAACACAATGAAGAAAAAAGAGAATGCTCTTTATTATATCGGTCAGGCGATTGGGTAGAAATGAGATACTCCATAGAAGCACTATTTAGCAATGATCTTTGCAGTCTAAAAGCTCTATCACTATATGTTATCTCACAAGATTACCCTCATCTCAAGGATCGATCCGCTGAAATACTTGATGACAAGATTAGCGTTGACAGGTCACTTGGCAAGATGGGTAGTATTATTTTTGCAATTTGATATCACATACATTTGGCAGAAAGCAGTGAAGGGACAAGTTTTAGCAAATTTTCTAGTTGCACATCCCATCCCTGCAGACTCTTTTCTTAATGACGATTTGCCCGATGAGCAAATTATGCTCATTCATGAAAGAGAAAAATTATAAATTTGGGAAATGTACTTTGATGGAGCCTCATCGATCAAACAAGTCAAACATCTATATTTTTCAAGAGCAAGAGCAGGAATCAGCATTGTCTTCATAACACCAAAAGGTGAGATAATGAGATGATCATATGGATTGACCGAGCCAAGAACTAATAATGAAGCTGAATATGAAGCATTAGTAGCAGGTCTGGAAGAAGTTATTTTCATAGGCATTCAAAACTTACATATTTTTGGCGATTCTCAGCTTATTATAAATCAAGTACTTGACATCTATAGAATCAACAAGCTTGAGTTAGCTTTCTCATAAGCGAGTTCTTGAGCTTATGAAGTAGATACCAAATATCACACTAACTTGAGTCTCTTGATCCAAGAATAACAAAGTCATTGCAAAAATAAGAAATGACAAGTATGAATAGTGATTATGTCATGATCAACATATTTACTCGATGAGTTCTAGAGCCAATAAAGTATCAATCTCCGTAGGTAGAGGGGTTACCAAATTTGATAAAGCAGAATGCGACTCAGGTTACTCCTCATACTCCCCAAAATCAATAAGTTATACCAAGAAGAGCTAAGAATGACATTACCTCAGAAAAGCAGTGTGAAGCCTTTTATTGTAGAAGAGTCACGTGATTGGAGGCAAGCCTTCATCGATTACTTTAAGGAAGGAAAATTACCAAATAATAAATCATTGGCTACTCAAATCAAAAAGAGAATGCTACGTTATGCTTTTGTCAACAACACTTTATATAGTAGATCCTTTGAACAAATGTGGTTACGATGCCTAGGTGTAGATGAAGCTAGCAAAGTGATGGTTGAAGTTCATGAAAGACTTTGTGTGCACATCAGTCAAGTCCCAAGATGGCAATAAAGATGAAAAGGATGGGTTATTATTGGCCTTCTATGGTGAGAGATTACATTAATCATGCTAAGAAGTGTCATGAGTGTCAAGTACATGAGAATCTCATCCATCAACCTCCAAATCCATTACACCCATAGCATCCACGACAAATGTTGGGGAATGTAATTGGACCAATTGGTCCACCGTCGTCAGTTGGACATCGCTTCATCCTAGCAGCGATTGACTATTTCTCTAAGGGTGAAGCTACCCCATTTAAAGAAGTTCCGGAAGTGATCAACTTCTTCACGCATAATGTAGTCTATAGATTTGGAGTGAATAATTTATGATAATGTGGCAAACTTTCAAAAGTCAAAGATTTATAGATTGATCGACACAAAATTGATTGGCGATACTCTTCAATATATAATCAAGAGCAAATAGTTTGGCGAGGCCTTCAACAAGATTAGTTAGTCAAGGAGATTCTCACTAAAAATAAGAGAGAATGGCATACCAAGCTAGTAGAGGCATTGTGTGCATATCGAACCTACAAGATGCCGAATTAAAGCCACTCCTTTTCATTGATATTTGGCTGGGCGCTTCTTCACTTGAAGTTGAGTTGCCTTCACTTTGAATAGCCATCCAATGATCTAGCAATCAAAATTTTGAGAATGAAGGAACTCCCGATGAAGTTAGATTGCAAGCTCATCAAATCTATCGAGCAAAGATGTCCAGGGCTTTTGACCATATGGTGCATCCCCGAACATTCCAAAAAGGAGAATTGGTTATGGTGCTGAGAAGACTAATTATCCCTAATTGAAAATTTGGTAGCAAATTTGAGCCTAATTGGGAAGGCCCTTTTGTCATTAAAAAGGTATACCAAGGAGGGGCATACCAACTCATTAACCTAAAGGGTGAAAGACCAATGCATCCAATTAATGGTCGATACTTGAAAAAGTACTATACTTGATGACCACATTCTCGAGGTATAATAGAATCCCCCTGTAAGATAGGGGCATTTTTTTAGTATATCTATTTAGGTTGACATCGTGCTTCATGCCGAGATCCCTAAATAAACATACTCCAGATGAAGAACTTTTTCATGAAAATTCTCCTATTACACACGTGATATTTTTAGATTTTTATATCAGATGAAATCAATGTTGTATGTTAAAATCTTCTTTAGAGTACATCAATTCAAATATGGATGTATTTGTATATTTTCATCTTAAAAATTCTCCTAAATGTACTTTAGAATTCCCTTACAAGACAGGGGCATTTTTTAGTTTATATTAAGTTTATTTGAGTTGACATCATGGCATAAGATGAGATCCTCAAATATATTTTGATTCAGGTTGACATTGAGCGTTACAAAATCCTAAATATATCTATAATTATCATTGTTGCATGTTCTTGTAGAAACAAAAAATAATCTATTTCTATGCATAAAAGACAACCTAAATGTCAAGAAGTTTATCTCCAGATTTGCCAAATTGATCAAGTCAGAAGAACTCACGAGTTTGAAGCTTCAATCTAAGTTGGAGAAACATCAACCTCTACATCCTGAAGTCTAGGACACGGATGGGTTCTGAAGGTCAAACTCAACAAGCCCACAAATGACCGAGTTGTTGACGCTCTTCTGACTCAACAAGTCGCGAGAAAAGGCCACAGTGAAAGAGCCCCGTTCATCAGTCTGATGATAAAACCACCAATCCACTTAAGTTGAAGACTCGAGTAGGTTCTAAAGGTCGAACTCAACAAGCCCAAATATGGCTGAGTTGCTAACGCTCTCCTCACTCAACAAGCCAAGAAAAGGCCGTAGTGAAAGAGCCCTCGCTCATCGGTCAATGATGATAAGCTTCAATCTCAAACCGACTTAGTGATTACAAACCGGATCCAGAGATCTACTTGATTGATAGATCGTGACAAGGAGGAAATGCACAATTTAGGGTTGCCTCAAATCAATCTTCATATTACAGGTGATATTTCAATCTATTCTCAAATGATCGATCAAGATCAAAGCACATCAAAGCCAATCTCCCTCCTCGTAGTCAAAGTAGAAAGCAGGGTGAGGAAGCAATTCCATAGTTCAAACAAAGCTGGCGAAACTAAAAGAATTTTATGGTTATTCAATCTGTTAAAGCACACGTTGTTAGACTAATAACTCAAAAGTGACATTATATAATTTAGAAGACTAGGTCATCTGTATATACCCTTCAATGAGTCTAAGGGCACGAGATTCATGGCATACATACACTTCGACAAGTCAATATTGACAAATCGTGTTCATCAAGTCCATCAAGCTCAAAGCTAGGACAGAAGGAATTTCAAATCTGATCAAGCATGGATAAACCGATTCCCTAGTGGGGTCCTTCATCAAAATAAGCAGACCAATTCTTCCATCAAACCCAACCATGCATGAAGCTAGGGTCAGAGGAGGCTCAAATCTGTAAGGACATAAAAGAAAGAGATCTTCAGCAAAGCCATTGAAGCAAATAGTAGATGGTGTAAGAACTTATCAATCTGACAATCTGACAAATCGATCAAGCCTGTCATTTAGCATGTCCTGAATAAGGCAGCATATTAATGACAAATCTTATCAAAGCTCCGTAAGCTATTGCATTCAAAGCCGAAAGGATCCAAATTATGTGGCCAGCCCAAAGGGTCAACCTGATTTCAACAAACGTGACTCACTCCATGCATGAATCATATTTGTTGGGGGCATTTATTGACCTCCACGTATGTGTCATAAATCAGGACAACCCTACAAGTCAAATTTGATGGACTTCATAGGTGAAAGTGCGCAAATTGAGGCTCAAGATGCACTATGTGGCACTAAAAATGGTCGAAATGGCCTCTAATCGATGAAAAAACTTTGCCATCTCGTTCAAAATATCAAAATTGATTAAATTATAAATATTACAAAATCTAACAAGCAATTGATTAAGCGTTCAAGCTATCAATGTTTTGATGCGCATGTTAGAGCCAAGAAGCTGCGATGATATCCAAACGATCTCCATTTATGAAATTGATCAACCATTAGCTTCAAAATATTGAAATCTATCAAATGCGACTATTCGCGCTCAATTTAGATGAGTCTATGCAAATATCGAGTGATTTGAAGTGACGACCATAAATGGGGTTGAAAGCGTCTTGGATGTCACCAAAATCAACCCAAATGACCTCCGATCGAACTTTCGCCATCACGTTTAATATCAAAATTGGGATATAAATATTGTATGACTTAATCACCCGATCAAGTCAAGTCACATTCTTGCATGTATCAGTAGGAAGCTACGACGATGACCAAATGATCTCCGTTCATGAAATTGATTGTGTCGTCAACTTCAAAATGTCAAAATCTATCAAAGGAGACTATCCATGCTCAATTTAGATGAGTTTGTATAAATATTGAGTGATTTGAAGTGACAGTGCGCAAATCGAGGCTAAAATACATAGGACGTCCTGAAATCAACTCAAATGACCTCCGATCGACGAACGAACTTTTCCATCATGTTCAGAACTTCGAAACTGGTCAGAATATAAATATTATATGACTTAATGATCAACTGATCAAGCGCTCGAGTCATCAACATGCTTGCACGTATATCAAAGTTAGGATGTACCGAAACAAATGACCCCATTCGTGAAATTGATTACGTCGTTAGCTTTAAAATATCAAAATCTATCAAATGAGGTATCTCAATTCAAATGAGTTCAAATGTCAGTGATTTGAAGTGATGACAATCGTGAGGCGAAATACACAAGATGTCAAATCAACTCAAATAACCTCGATCGATAAAACTTCACCATTGCATTGAGAAATCAAAATTGGTCGATATAAATATTGCATGACTTGATGATCAAGCGTCGTCATGTGCTGCGTATATTAAGTCGGGAGGTGGCGGATCAAATGACATCAGTTTGATCATTCATTGGCTTCAAAACATCAAAATTTATCAAGTAAGACTATTCTCACTTTGGATGAGTTTGTGCAAAATCAAGCAATGGAGCTGCATTTTGTGAAATGGACTCAATTTCGACTGAAACAAGCGACCTGATCCTGAGCTACCATTGCATTCGAATAATGAAATTACCTTCAAGTTATATATATATATATATTGACTATGTGAATTCTACATGAAATCCACATTAAAATTGCTTAATAAATTTAAATTTATTTAAAAAATTCTAAATTACAATATGGTTTTACTTTTATTTTTCAAATTTTTTAAGCGCTCTGAGGAAAGAAAAATTGAAAACCACTCTCTTGATTCTTCCCTCCTCATTCTCTCCCATGTTTCTCTCTCCTGCATTTCTCTCTCATGTTGGAAAAGTTCTCCGCGTATAGTTAATGTTCGGAATTCTCTCTCCCTCTCGATTTCCATTCGATCCATGTCACCTTTCTGCATTGAAAAACCTCATTGCTGGTCGTGTTGACACTCGCTAACCCTAGATCTCGCATCTCACTTATCGACCAGCTTGCTGTATTCATCCAGATTACCCGCGCATTGTCGCTTCGCGCAATCCGATGAAATCGCAATCGCCTCGATACCATCCGAAAACCTCGGTCATGAGAATCATGCATTAAGACCACCGTGGCTGTAAGCGCCCGCTCGCCCAATCCTGGCGGCGACAATCCATCCTACTCGATTACATAAAATCCACGACCCATCTTTCATGCAATAATTTGCAGACTCTGCCAACTGGCGTTCCGCAATCCGACCCACAAACCCAACTTTCCATGACCCCTTTGCATCCCACCTGGCTATCCCCATATAGCCTCCTTACTTTAGCCATGCTTTTTTACTTTCAGTAATCGGAAGAACATCGTCAACGGATTCTTCTTTCGATTTTTTCACCCTCGCTTTTAGTCTCATTTTAAACGCCTGTCAGGGAAGAACATAATTCTTTTTTTTGGCATCGCACCCTCACTTTAGTCATCCCATTTTCCATAATCGGAAGAATATCGTCAAGAGGTGAATTCTTCTTCGATTTTTTGACGATCCTCGCTTTTAGCTTCCCACCTTCAGTAGAATTGGGAAGAACATCGTCGAGGGAATTCTTCATCTTTTTGTTGCACTTCTTGCCTTGCATTCCCAATCGCACCTAACCCATTCCTTTTAGCATTGGCTAAAATGCATAAGAACATGTGTGATTTGTGAATGTATTTATATACATATATGCTTGCATTTCTTTGCAGGTTTGAAGACCTCGTTGTGCTTAACAGGGCACGATGAGATGAAAAATAGGTTGTGGTGTTGCAAGACACCTTCCCGATCGAGTAAGAAAGAATACTTGTTATATGTAATTCTAAAATTTTGTCTAATTTCGACTTAGAAAAAAAGGGGAAGGAGGAATGAATATATATTGCATTGTATGTCTTCTTTCAGTCAGGCCTCATTGCTCAACAGGCGATGAGATGAAAAATGATTGTGGTGTCATAATACAGCTATGCTCAATAGAGCGTGAGTAAGCAAACACCCCATCATCCACATGGGGATGACTGGAGGCTTGAAATTCATCAAATCTTTTGACTTAGAAAAAAATGGGAGGGTAAAATGAACTGACTTAAGAATGCTAAGTAGGAAAACCTGTAGCTAATTTTAAATTAAAAGCATCAAATAAGAAAAAGGGGGAGCCTTTAAAGCAAATTTTGAAAAAAATGGAACACTCATTTAAAATGCAAGTAAAATTTAGGGAGGCTAATATTAAGCTCACAAACTCTAATTGCATTTCTCTATGGTTTAAGTTGAAGTAATGAGTGAGTTATCTTTTCTTGTAAATTCCTCAAAATTAAACAAGCTTTAATTAGAATTTGGGAGGGATTAATGCTAAACTCATAACAAACTTACAATGAACTTAAAGTCTAGGGATGAATCCAAATTGGGTTTAATAACTCTTATACGAATGTGGAGGTGATTACTATGCTAGCTAATAAGCATGAGTAGGGCTAAAACAACAAACACCGAAATCGACATAACCCATCAAAATTGATGTAAATTGAACATAATCAAGTTAGGAGAATTGCAAAAACTCAACAAGTAAACTAAGTGCAAATAATATTTTAAACTACAATCTAAATCAAAATGCCTTCTTTGCCACCGAATCTGCAACCCTTTGTACAAACATACAGAAGGCGATACTAAACCAAAATCTATAAAAAATATGGAGTTTTCCTTCAATACAAAAATTAAGGAATTTCATTCTAATTATGATTTTCAAAATCCATGAAATCACTAATTAGGTGAGGTTATCTAAGTTATAAACACCGACATGTGCTCGGACATAGAGATCTTAAGTGCAAATTTTAATGTCTGAAAAGGCCACGTTGGCTAAAGTTGGAATTAAATGAAAAATCTGAAATCCAATCTCATAATTCAAACACAAAACTACCTAAAATTATTATACACCCGCATGGGCCTCGACACTATGCTTATTGCTTAAATTCAATCGAGGATGTTGTGGGTTGCTTTTGGGTTTAGTCTTAGATTGGGTCAGTTAACAAAACCTAAAACTTATAAAAAGAGTTTCAAATTAGTGAAATATCGCGATTACATAGTGATCTAAGACTCTATTAGCGCTAACAGAGTTGTGGATCTAAAACTCTTAAACATATTCAAATTAATCAATTTTTCAAATCAATTTTCAAATATCAATCTGGAACTGCTTAAATGAAACTCTATCACTAAAAACTTAAACCAAAGTCAATCTATCCACCTTTACTTTGTCGGGGTGAAAAATTAAAAACTCTAACTCATAAAGGAGCCAATGTCAAATCAAGTGTTCCTCTATGTTCACTCTCAATCAATCTCACGCCAGTTAGGATGTGGCCCGTGTCCTCTGACTGCATGGCTTGGCCAGTAGGCTCCACAGATGAAGTAGTTATGGCCAGAGTCCTCAGATGGGTGGTTTTAGCCAATCGACTCTATTATATTACGATCACCTGCGATTGTATGCTCCCCAATGGCTCTTCCCTTTGAGTTGTGAATCATAGGGTATACTTAATAGGACAAACAACCCTCTGTCAGCTAAGGTAGACTTAAGCCTGTCTTCTTAGATAAACACCACCCTAAGTTTACAAGGATTTCTTGGGATGTAACCCATGTTATTGATGAGAATCCTTCATCAAGTTGGGTTGACTACCTTTCGACTAAGTAGACTAGGAACCGTGACTGCCCGGGATGATGAAACCATGGGATCTAGATCGGGCACATCATCATTCCCCAACCATCCGGTTTAAGCTAAAATGATAAATTTCATATCTTAAATTCTAAAACTCTACATGTTGCTACTATACGCTACGCATTCAGCAATCTAATGACTAGCCTTAATCAAAAGTTGTCCTCACTTATTAAGAGGGGTAATTAACTATAGGGGCTTGCGACTTTAGGAAACTTAGAACTAGATCTAAAGTCCTCACCAAAATGAGGACAAAATCTCTGGGTAGTGTCTTATCTACTATCTCGCCTTACATTACACACCTCAAATCACACTCTCTTCAATATTCAAAAAATTGCGAGAGGTGGTGGATTTTTACAGGAATAACTCCAACCCGATAGGACCATTATATGGGTTTGATAATGCCACGAGTGGAGGAGGCAATCACCCTTCCTATTATCCTCAGAGAATTTTTTTGATAAGTGACTCATTCAATTCAATTCATGATAGTCAAGTCAGATTTAGCATACAACACTATCTTTGGAAGGCCCATCCAATCAATTTTTAGTGCTATTACTTCGGTATCTCATCTTAAGATGAAATTGATCAATTGGTTGATTCGTCGGGCATCAATTGCTCAATTTTTTGGATGCTTACTCGGTTAAATAAAAATGGACCCAATGGATGAAGAAGCCACATCATTTCAAACATATAAAGGTTTATATTGTTACCAAGTTATGTCGTTCGAGTTAAAAAATATTGGTGCTACCTATCAACGCCTTATGAATAAGGTTTTTAAAGACCTCTTAGGATACACAATGGAGGTATATGTGGATGACATGTTAGTAAAAAGCTTGGAAGACTCAATATATTTCTGACTTAGAAATATGCTAACCTTCTTTGACATTATAACATATGACTCAACCCGACCAAGTGTGCTTTTGGGGTTACGTCAGGAACATTTCTTGGGTTCATGATCACCGACCGTGGGTTTGAAGCTAATCTTAAGAAAATTAGAGTGCTCAGAGATATGGCTCCTCCAAAAAATATCAAGGAAGTTCAATGCTTAAATGGACGAATTGCTGCCTTATCCCAACTTAGCCCATTTTGGGGATAAATACTTATCATTCTTTAAAATATTTAAGGGAGCTAGAAATAATAATTTTTAGTGGACTGATGAATGTCAAGCTGCATTTGAGCAACTAAGGGAATATTTAGCATCTCCACCCTTACTATCCAAGCCTATCCAAGAAGAGATGTTATACTTATATCTCGCAGTCTCTTCTCATGGAATAAGCTTAGTTTTAGTGTGAGAAGAAAATGTGATAAAATGAGCTACTTACTATGTCATCAAAATTCTCTCTGATATAGAAAGTCATTATCCAGCAATAAGGCGGCTTTGACTTTAGTTTCTCTGCAAAAAAATTGCGTCCATACTTCAAGCTCACACCATCGATGTTTATACCCAGTTACCATTGAGGGCCATTCTACAAAAATGAGAGGCATCTGGGAGGTTAATCAAATGGTCCATAGAATTGGGTGAGTTCAATATCCATTTTCTACCCAGGACAGACATAAAGTCTCAAGTACTCATGAGGCTTTATAGTAGAATGCCGCCCAACTTCAAATGAGCTATCTATTACACCCCTTTCGTCTCCTCAATGGACCCTCTATGTTGATGGAGCTTTAGGAAATACTGGTGCTAGAAGGAACCTTACTTATTTCTCCCCAATAGGATACCTTAGAGTATGGACTTCACCTAAAATTCCCTGTAACTAATAATATGATTGAATATGAGGCTATCATCGCAGGATTGAGACTTGCCATCGATTGTGAGGCTCAAAACTTAATGATCTACAATGACTCTTAGCTTGTCGCCTCCCAGGTTGAGGAAATTTTAATGTCCATAATCCCCAGCTAGCATAATACCTCAGCTTGGTGAAGTCACTTCTTGCCATATCAAGACACATCAAATCATTCAAATACTTCGAGAGAAGAACACTCGAGCTGATTCTCTCGCCAAGCTCTCTACCTCTGCTATGGGAGATCTATTTAAGAGAAGACATGTTGAGCAAATATTTTTTCCTAGTATCCAAGGGTCATGGGTAATACAAGCAATTAATGAGACAAAGGAACCGTGGATGGACATCATCCTATCCAGAAGGGACCCTTCTGAAGACCCAACCACTGTAACTCGTCCCAAGACAAGCCGAAATTTTATTATCATTGGAGGGAACTATATAAATGAGCTTTTTCTGGGATATACCTTAAATGCCTCTCACCATCAGAGGCCAATTATGCATTGAGAGAGGTTCACTCTGGGATATGTTGAGAACAGCTAGGAAGAAGGGCGCTAGCCCTTAAAATTATAAGGAAAGATTTCTATTGGCCTACGATGAAGCAAGATGCCTTGGATTTCACAAAAAAATGTGTGAGCTGTCAGTTGCACTCTAACCTCTCTCATACACAACATACAGAGCTCTCATCCATTCAAAGCCTGTGGCCTTTTGTTTAATAGGGAATTTATATCATATGACCTTTTCTAATAGCATCAGGGCAACAAAAGTTTATCATTTTAGCTATTGACTACTTCACTAAATGGGTGGAAGCTGAACCACTCTCTAAAATCATGGAGGCATATGCTAAACAATTTGTTTGGAAAAATATAATATATCGATTCAGTCTTCCGGTAAAGATCATCATCGATAATGGAACTCAATTTACTAGAAAAATCTTTACATCATTTTGTAAAGGTCTTTCACATTCAGCTGCTGTATACGGTTGTAGCCCATCCTCAAACTAATGGGCAAACTGAAGCTACCAACAAGACTATAATTAAAGGGTTAAAAACATGAGAGCAATGGGGTTGAGGAGCTCTCTAATGTTCTTTGGGCTTGCCATACTACATCGCAAACTCCAACTAGTGAGACACCATATAATTTATGTTTCGACATATAAGCTATTATACTAGTTGATATCGAGATTCCAAGTCCAAGAGTTCAATTATTCAATCGTAATAGTAATGAAGAAAAACTTTGACAGAACTTGGACCTACTCCCCAAAACTCGTGACATTGCCCTACTTCGGACTGCTTCCTACCACCAAAGGGTGTAACTTGTCACCATATAAACAATCTCCTTCATTTAATCCTCCCACTTGAGGAATGCATAACTCACGTTGTGTCTCAGTAGGGGCATGATCAATCCCAAGGAGATTTGATCGGACCTCTTCCATACAGGTAAGAAGTCAAGTAACACTTTGACTAATGCCTAGGATAGGTCAAAAAATCCTTGGTGGATATTCCACAAACTCTTTCATATAGGTGAGAAGTCAAGTAACACTTTGACTAATACATAGAATAGGTCAAAAATTCCTTGGTGGATATTCCACAGCCTCTTCCAAATAGGTAAGACGTTAAATAATATTTTGACTAATGCCTAGGATATGCCAAAAATTCCTTGCTGGAATTCCCATGACCTCTTCTGTACAGGTTAGTGTCATCAAATAATATTCTGACCAATCACCTCGAATAGGTCAAAATAAAATAAGAGCAAATCACTCAAAATTTCTAGTTTACTAATGCCATTGATAACTCAAACATGATGACATAAGAGAATCAAAATTCTAGATACAAAAAATAATATTAATAAATAATAATACATAGACAAAAGGGAAATAAAAGCATACTCAAGTGATACTACATGATATCAATGTCCTCCTCATTGCTGGAAGATGCTCCTTTAAACTAACTCTCAACCCCTTCATCTTTGAATCTGGCGAATGGTCTTCAGATACTTGACTGAGAGATAGATTCTCAATAATAGTTTCAGTTTTGTGATGTACTAAGGAATCCTTGGATGAAGCCTTCTTCAAAACATTGGTGCTACAAGTCCTTCACTTCAACATCAAGAATATGATTGAAAGCTTCTTGGATATGATCTTCGATAGCATCATGATAAGCTAGGGAGTTCTTAAAGTCTTCCACTGCTTTCAAGGGTACTTCGTTTGGTTCCACCTCTGACATTATAAGTTCCTTCTCAGAGAGACGATCTTGTAATGCTTTCTTCTCCATTTCAAGAGCTTTCTTCTCCGCTACAAATACCTTGAGTCTTTTCTCTTTATAAGTATCTACTCACCTCCCCTCATCATCAGTATGCTCCAACTCTTGACAGAGAGAAAGAGAAGTTGACATATTCATATTCGCTCTACCCCCAGTTGATCCTGAGTCGCCACTTCTTTGGCCTTAACACTCATCTTTCACGATACTCCTTGCAAGTATTTTACCTTAAAAGTATTTTACTCATCTAAAGCGACACCCAAATGAGCCATAATCTATGTTTGGGCTACCTACAATAAAAAATCATAAATATTACACAAAGAAAAAAAGAAAAGAAGAAATAAAAGAGAAAGGGAAGATAACGTACTAATTCGTCTGCTGGTTGATGTCCACTGCATATGTGCTTTAACACCTCTTGAGAAATATGCGGCTTCAAGAAATGAATCCCCCCATTATGAGTTGAGATAGCTAAACTCTTAGAGGCTAACTGGGGCGAACATCTTTTCCGTAAAATATTGGACATTTTACATGTCTTCTTTTCTTTAAAGAAGAAACATTGTCACCTTGATTTTGTAACGGGCTTCTTGAAAGAATCATGTGAATATGAGGAGACCTTTCATCACCTTTACTTGATTTCTTCAGTGGAAGAGCATGAGATCTCCCTGCTTGAATGGAAAGGCCGACCTTGAACATTCTATTTTCAAGTATATACTATCATGGACGTAACTCATCTCAAGCTTTCTACATCAGAATATTAAGAGTCATTAGATTTCATTCTCTTCAATCAACAATAAATTTGGAAGGTCATTCAATCTTCCCATCTCTCTCGGGAGGCCCCACTCTTTTTCACAAAACCATTAAACCAATTTCTAGATGATCCCATGCGAAAATTATATTCAATTCTTTATAGTTCGATAAGAAACACATCCCTCATCAAGATCACATGTGAATATATACATTCCAAGTATTTGATGTTAAAAGTCTCACCACGCTCTCTAAAGAAGACAGTCAGGCAAACGATGATCACTAAAGCTCGAAATAAAAATTATGATAAAGCTACACCACATGTTTTAAAGACCTCAATCAATTCATGAGCCAAAGGGAATCGCAGTCTAGTACGAAGAATCATCTCAAAAATAGTGAATTATTCTGGTGGAGGAGAACATGCTCGATCATAATTTTTGACAATAATAGTCACCAACTCATTGGGAAAATAAAATTTTCTATGGAGCACCATTAAACTGCCAGCTATGATAGTGGATGATATATCATCTTTAGCTATCATGCTATTGGTTTTCTTCCAGTAATCATCCTGCAAAAATACATAATAAATATGAGGCAAAAAAGAAGAGAGAAAGACAAAGGTCTAAGAATTGTGTGAAGCAACTCACTCACCCCAATACTTGGGCATATCCTTTCCTGACTTTGTTGCTCACAGAAAGTTTTGAATAAAACTTTTCACCTACGATCTAAGAAAAATATACACATACATATGAGATCAAAAAGGAAAAAAACTACTTCTCTCTAATGATACTCCAAAATTACATGCCAGATTTTATGAGTTTTTCGAGGGATGGTTCCTAATTGACGCTTCCCCGCCATCTTGGTAGTTGTCAACCATTGAACTATCTATTGAGTTTCAAGAAATTCACTTTCCTACAAGAAGAAGTAAAAAATATGGGCCTTGATCGCCTTCAAACCCAAATGATGCCTCTCTCAAAGAAAATCGGAGCCTCACCGTATGAACTACGGGTCTTGATCGCCTCCAAACCGAGTTCTGCCAACGGGATGCCTGCCTCTCGAGGGAAAACTAGGCTCGCCATATGAACTATGGGCCTTGATGCTAACCCGGCCAATCCAGGACGATGCCTCTACCAAGGGAAAATCAAAACCTCACCATATGAACTACGGGTCTTGATCGCCTCCAACCCAATGGGAATTGATGCCGAGGGAAAATTCATGCCACCATATGAACTATGGGCCTTGATCCAAACCCTATTCAACGAGTTATTGATGCCTCTTTCAAGGGAAAATTTGAGCCTCACATGAACTAAGTCTTGATCACCTAGGTCCGACGAGCGGGGCTGATGCCTCTTCAATGGAAAATCGTGAGCCTCACGTATGAACTACGGGCCTTGATCGATCCAAACCCGTCTCGATGAGGATAGTTGATGCCTCTTTGAGGGAAAATCGATCACATGAACTATGGGCCTTGATCACCTTCAAACCCATCACCAACCAGACAACGATGCCTCTCTAGAAAACTAGAGTTTTTTCGTATGAGCTACGAGTCTTGATCAGCAAAGTGAATGATCTTCTCTTAAGAATTCAAAGCTCCACTGACAAAAAGAAGAGAAAATATTTTTTTATCCTAGCCTTTGAACTTCTTCTAGATAATTTCTCATCCAAATGAAGAACACTAGTATATGAAAGTTGTTCTCACTCACTCTGGGGTTTTATAGACCCCCTATAGGGGAAAAAAGGGAAAAAAAATAAAAAATGGAAAGAAACAAAAACAAATTGAAAAAAAACAAAAAAAAATGCTCATCGCCATACCATGCATGCGCAGTGCCCGAGGTCTGTAAGTGTCTGAGGTCTGTTGCCCCGAGCCTCGCGTGGGCCACTGCTTCCGTGATCATAATCTTGTGTACCCATGAAGATCTATTCTCTCAAACTATATGGTTAATGAATCCGCATATTTCATTGAAGAATTTATTATTTTTCATTATTTGGCATATATTTTTGGATGATAGAGATAATGTCATCCAAAATAGGGGGGCAACTAATATGGCACTAGAATATACCACTAGTTGAAGCACGCAACTTGATGTCAAAAGCAATATGATCCTAAGTCGAAACTAATCCAGATCAAACACTTAAAATATCATTGTAAACTTTAGGATATATTAGTTAAATCCCTAAATAGTTTCTAAATATGAAGTGTTTATGACCAAATCGAGCGTCTTGACAAGCTGGATCAAACAATCCCAAGATCTCTTGATCGACTTATATGAGCATTCAAATACTTAAAATACATCAGATGATCAAAGGAATTATTTTGAGCCATCCGATGGAGTGGTTCAATTTTGCATGTATTTACAAAATGCCATCCTCTAATCTATAAATACTCATTCTTCATATGAGGGAGCCTAAAGAAGAGAGCTCTAAAGCTTGAAAATCCTCCAAGCATAATCGCCCCACTGACGATCTTCAACCATCAGGGCCTCCAACCGCCAACCGCACACACTGGCCGCAAGACCGCGGCCCTCGCTATCGCCAACCATCATCGCCATTATCGCGCGACCACCGCGGTCATCCCACCGAATTGGTCATTTGCCGCTGACCACTATCGTTTGCCGACCACCATCGCCACCGGCTGCCGCCAGACCATCGCCGATGTCGCCACCACCATCGATCATCGTCGTCATCGACCACCACCATCGGTCATCTCGCGCCATCGTTCGGCCATCTCTTCCGGGCCAACACTACGCAACCGCCACCATCACTGCCGCCGATCGCCGTTGTTTACCCTCGTCAACTGCCACCAACAATCATATCGCAACCACTACGCATATGTTGTTTAATTTGATTCCCATTATTAGCCTTCTCATATATAATTGTAATTCTATTATTGGAAAACTTTGTCTTGATTCCACCTCATATTATACGGCGTAATTACAATGCTTAATACGAAGAATTCCAAAAGATAGAAATCATCTTCCTCTCATTATAAATCAAGAGTCTTCACTTTGACTGAAGCTATTTTTCAACATCCTATTCTTGTAGGGTTCAAGCTTCCTAGCATTGACTCTTATGATGAACTGACCCATACGAACACATCGACCATTACAAACCATCATGCATATCCAACAAGCTCCTAACACACTGCTTTGTCAGGTCTTTCCAGTCACCCTCAAGGGTCAGGCTCGTACTTGGTTCTACTCCCTTCCAAGAGGATCCATCCGTACCTTTGACGAACTCACCAAGATTTTTATAGAACAGTTCATTGCAAACCGGAGGATCATTAAAGATTCCTCTCATCTCTCAGGCATTCATCAAAATGAGGGTGAATCACTTAAGGAGTACTTCTAGAGTTTCTCCAGAGGCTCGCCAAATACCTATAGCAACTATTAAGAAGAGAGTTTTCTTGGAGGGCTCCATCACGGCCTTTCTACTCATCACTAATGCGATAATGCCCGCTTCATATGCCGACTTGGTTCATCATGTGAAAGTTCAAATTTCTATCGATGAGGCTATTAATGCCCATCGTAGACAATTTGAATAATCCACGAGAAAACATAAGAGTGCCCCAGAGAACACTGATCGACAATCCCATCAAAAGAAGCAATAAGACAGTCGTGATCTCCCTCCATAGCTCTCACATCAACGATGTGAACCACGATCAGAAAAGGAACACACACCACTAAACACATCTTGTGTTAATGTCTTGATGGCCATTCGAGATGAAGAGGCCATAAAGTGGTCACATCCACTGAAACCAAATTTAGGAAATCAGGAGTAATATTGTCACTTCCATCAAAGTCGTGGACATACTATTGAGGCATGTAAAAAGAGATCGAGAGGCTCATTCAATAAGGATATTTACGTTGATTTGTGCAGAATCAATTAATTTAAGCAAACATAACTCTAACTGGGGGGCAACCAGGACAATCATCACATAAATATAACGGAGAAATTGAATCAATCGTAGAGGACCACAACTATCTAATCAAGTCCTCCACCTCCTCAAGAACCGAGTTAAAGAAATCTCATTTTGATCATTCCATCGCATTTAATGACTCAGACTTAGAAGGAGTCCAAGTTCACCATTAAGATCCACTCATCGATGCAAAGGATGGTGACCCATATAATGTTAAGTGAATTTTGATTGATAACGAGTTACATGTATTATTTTACTCTACATTTTTAGCATGGGCTTGGTGAGGATGTTGACCTCCATATATGTGTCATAAAGACAAGCCCACAAGTTAAATTGATGGACTGAGGTGATGCATGAAAGTGAGGCTCAAGATGCACGGTGTCACAAATTAGTCAAATCCGATCGATGAACGGACTTCGCCATCGTGTTCAAAACATCAAAATTGATCAAAATATAAATATTGCAATATGTAACGAGCAATTGATTAAGCGCTCAAGCTATCAATGTGTTGACACGCATATTAGAGTCGAAAAGCTACGATGATGTTCGAATGACCGCTCAAAATTGATTATGATTAGCTAAATTTGAAATATCAAAATATATCGAGACCAATGTGAGAATGAGTCTATGCAAATATCGATGATTTGAAGCACACAATCGAGGTTGAAACTAGACGTCACCAAAATCAACCCAAATGAACTCTGATCGATGAACAGACTTTGCTATCATGTTCAACATCAAAATTGGTTAGTTTATATTAATGACTTAATGATCAACCGATCAAGCGCAGACAATAGCGACATATATCAAGTTAGATGCTACGGTGATGAAAATGACCCATTCATAAAATTGATCATGTCGTTAGCTTCAAAATCTCAAAATTTATCAAATTAGACTGTCCGTGCATAATTCAGATGAGTCTGTACAAATATCGAGTGATTTGAAGTGATAGTACGCAAATCGAGATTGAAATACATAGGAGGTCATCGAAATCAACTCAAATGACCTCCAATCGATGAACAGACTTTGCCATCATGTTTAGAACATCGAAACTAGTCAGAATATAAATATTGTATGATTTAATGATCAATTGATCAAGCGCTTGAGTCGTCAACATGCTTGCACGTATATCAAACTTAGGATGTGCCGAGGTAAACCAAATGACCCCCGTTCATAAAATTGACTGCACCGTTAGCTTCAAAACATCAAAACCTATTGAAGACTATTTTACCAATTTGACAACTCGCAAAGTGATTTAAAATAAATCGAGCGAAAAATGCATGACGTCACCAAAATAAACTCAAATGACCTCCGTTCAATGAACAGACTTCACCATCATGTTCAGAACGTCGAAATAGGTCAGGATATAAATATTGCACGACTTGATGATCAACTGATCAAGCGTCGAAATCAATTCGCACATAATCGAGTGAAATCGATGAGGATCAAACAACTCCGCTCATAAAATTAATCACGCTATCGCTGAAACTTCAAAATCTATCAAGTAAGACTATTTTCACTCAATTGAATGAGCATAAAATCGAAGCGCCGAAGTGCACGATATTTTGAGGAAATGGACTCAATTTGGCGCCATCTCAACCAAATACCCGATCGAAATGGAAATTGATCATGATCAATGAACAAAAGTATCAAATGATATATATATATATATATATATATATATATATATATATATATATATATATATATATATATGATTCTGTGAAATCCACATTAAAATTGCTTAATAAATTTAAATTTATTTAAAAATTCCTAAATTACCCTCATGCTCAACCGTTCCCCCCACTTTTTATTTTTCAGTTTTTTTAACTGATCCAAAAAAAGAGAAAAAAATTGAAAACCACTGCTTCTTGATTCTTCCCTTCTCATTCTCTCCCACATTTCTCTCTCCTGCATTCCTCTCTCACATTGGAAAAGTTCTCTGCACATAGGTAATCTTCGGAATTCCCTCTCCCTCTCAGTTTCTGTCTGATCCCGCTGCTGCCTCCGCTGCGCATTCTGCCGCAAAGCCACACCACGGGCCCACCACACCCAGCCTGCCGGTCTTGCGCGTTCCACGATTGCACTCCACGGGCCCGCCGTACTCAGCCCACCGGCCCCGCGCGTCCCACAAAGCCTGACCCGTTCGACCCACCAACTCGCTCCACACTGCCGCCACCCATGATTCGACCCGCTTAGCGTTCCGGCTGCGTGACCCACACTGACCAGCATTTGTCCCATTGATCCGCGCATCTTGCGTATCGACCCGCCGCTGGCCCGTCGCTGTTCGGTCGCCGGTAGCAATTCGTACCGCGCACACGCTGCAGTCGCACGCTTCAATCCCATAAAATTGCAATCCGCCTCCGGCCATCCTGCCAGAAAACTCTCCGTCCGCTGAATCCCGCATAAAACCATGCCGCCGGCCTGCAAGCGCCTGCATCCACTCAGCCCATTCCCAACCAGCAGTATGTCCTAACCACCGGCCCGCTGCCACAAATCCCACGGCCTGCCTCCCACCAATCCAATTTCGTAGCTCGCTATTGCAAACCCGGCTTGTTCTGCACAATCCAGCCCGCGAACCCAGCCATTCTGTGACCCGACCCGCTGCACGCATCCCACCAGCCTGCTGTCGCAGCATAATCACTGCTTAGCCACAAATTTTCACTCACACAATCGGGGAAGAACATTGTCAACAAGAGAATTCTTCTTTCATTTTCAGATCTCACTGCTTAATCGTTCTGCTTAACGGAAGAATATCATCAATAGGCAATTCTTCTTTCAATTTTATCGCACTCTCGCTTTAGCCTCATTTTCACTTCGCAATTGGGGAAGAACATCATCAAGAGGCAAATTCTTCTTTATTGCCAGATCCTCACTTTATTTTCCACCTTCGCTTCACCCAAAAGGGGAAGAACATCATTAAGATGAATTCTTCTTTTACGTATTGCTCTTTGTCACACTTTATTGCACTATTCCAATATTTTAACAATTTTTTTTTGCATTCTTTGATGAAAATGTAGTTATCGATCCATGAAATATATAACATATATAGTTTGCATTTCTTTGTGAGTTAAGACCTCGTTGTACTCAAAGGGCGACAGATGAAAATAGGTTGTGGTGTTCAAGACATTCATATCTTGAAGTGTATCGGAGTAAGCCAACACTTGTTAGATGTCGCTCCCAAGATGAAATCAATTTTGTCTAATTTCTAGACTTAGAAAAAAAAGGGGGGTATGAAGGGAATGAATATATATTGCATTGTATGTCTTCTTTTAGGTCTAAGGCCATCGCTCAACGGTGAAGATGAAAAAAGTGGTGTGTGAGACACCACCTTCACAATCAGCGTCTTGAGTAAGCAAAACACCTCGATCACACGGAATGGCGGAGGTAGAATTGTCAAATCTTTTGACTTAGAAAAAATGGGAGGGTAAAATGAACTGACTTAAGAATGCTAAGTAGGGAAACCTGTAGCTAATTTTAAATTAAAAGCATCAAACAAAGAAAAAAAAGGGGAGCCTTAAAGAAAATTTTGAAAAAATAATGAAACACTCATTTAAAATGCAAGTAAAATTTGGGGAGGCTAATATTAAACTCACAAACTCTGATTGCATTTTTCTATTGCTTAAATTGAAGTAATGAGTGAGTTATCTTTTCTTGTAAATTCCTCAAAATTAAACAAGCTTTAATTGAAATTTGGGATGGATTAATGCTAAACTCATAACAAACTTACAATAAACTTAAAGTCTAGGGATGAATCCAAATTGGTTTAATAACTCTTATACTGAATGTGGAGGTGATTACTATACTAGCTAATAAAGCATGAGTAAATAATGCAACAAACACCGAAGTCGGCATAACCCATCAAAATTGATGTAAATTGAACATAATCAAGTTGGGAGAATTACAAACACTCAACAAGTAAACTAAGTGCAAATAATGTTTTAAACTACAATATAAATCAAAATGCCTTCTTCACCAAATCACCCTTATGTGCAAGAATGATCGATACTAACCAAAATCTACAAAAAATCATGGAGTTTTACTTCAATACAAAAAAGGAATTTCATTCTAATTATGATTTTCAAAATCCATGAAATCACTCTAAGTGAAGTTATCTAAGCTATAAACACACGTATGGACATAGAGATATCAAGTCTGAATTTTAATATCTGAAAAGGCTGCACAGGCTAAAGTTGGAATTAAATGAAAAATCTGAAATCCAATCTCATAATTCAAACACAAAATTACTTAAAATTATTATACACGCATATCTTTGAATGCTTAAATTCAAGTGTTTGAGGATGTTTGTGGTTGCTTCCTTTAGTCTTAGGATTGGTGCAGGTTAACAAAACTTAAAAGTTATAAAAAAGTTTCAAATAAGTGAAATATAAATTGATTCTATCAGTGATAGTAGATCTAATCCTCATTAGCGCTAGATAAAGTTGGCGGATCTAAAGCTCTTAAATATATTCAAATTAATCAATTTTCAAATTAATTTCAAAAAATAAACTACTTAAATGAAACTCTATCACTAAAAACTTTAACCAAACTCAATCTATCCACCTTCCGCAACTATTTTTTGGGGGTGACAAATTAAGAAAACTCTAGCTCACAAAAGAGCCAATGTCAAATCAAGTGCTCTGCTATGTTCACTCTCAATCAATCTCACACCAATAAGGATGTGGCCCTTGTCCTCATTGCTTGGCGATAGGCTCCACAAATAAAGCGATTACGGCGAGTCCTCGATCGGTGGTTTGCCAATCCGACTCCATTATATATTACGATCCGCGATCATAGCGTATATATGGCTCCTTTGAGTTGTGAATCATAGGTATACTTGATAGGCAAACAACCCTCTGCCGTAAGATAGACTTAAGCTGTCTCCTTAGATAAACACTATCCTAGGTCTACAAGATTTCTTGGATGGCATGTTGTGTTGTTGATGAGGATCCTTCTGTCAGGTTGGGTCAACTACCTCCTCTGACTAAGTAGACTAGGGACTCCGACTGTCCGGGATGACGGATCTATGGGATCTAGATTGGGCACGTCATCATTCCCCCAACCATCCGGTTTAAGCTGAAATGATAAATTTCATATCTTAAATTCTAAAACTCTACATGTTGCTACTATACATTACATATTCAATGATCTAATAACTAGCCTTAATCGAAAGTTCTCTCTCACTTATTAAAGGTAATTAACTATAGGGGCTTGCTCGATAGGGTGGCTAAATTCAAAAGTTGAATCACCCTAATCGGAAGACTATGCAGATAAAATAAAGAGAAACAAACCTTTAGACTCAAGAAGAAATGAAATTCATGCCCTTCTTATAGCTCAAATGGAAAAAATCAGGTGATATACAACGTAAAGAATATACAATGATGATAGGGTAAAAGCTTGTTTTATTTCACGCACCATAATTGATATTAAGAGGTAATGACAAAGCTCAGACATTTTCAAGTAGTGGGGAGCATCTAAAATAAGCAACAAGAGATGATGAGTGAATGCAGCCATCTCTTAAGAAAAAGATGAACAAAGAATATTCCTTTAGAAGGGATAGTGTGGCTAAATTATTTTGGCAAGCGTCAAAGTCGTCTATTAAAATTAAAGAAACTAATCATAATCAAGCAATCTCCCTATCATCGGATGATCGCTATTGAAGATTGTTATGTCTTCAAAGATTGGCTAGAAAGGTAAGTATGAGGTGAATTTACACTATCTGTGTTCTAGTCCAAAAGAGAGTCTACAAGGATGATTATTGTCCTTCATATCATCCAAGATAATAGAAGGAGAAATCAACTCAAAGAATGTCAAATAGTAGTCTCCAAAAAGAGCATGAAAATGTTGAAGCGAAAAAATACATCCCTAGTGTTAAGTGAAAATCACCACTTGAACTATATTGGACTTAAGAGAGATGCCTAAACCAAGTATTTGGGCTTCTGGTGACATCGATAAGGTTACTTTGTCGACATGAAGCGTCTACCAAACACAAATCATAAATCAAAGAAAAGGAAGATCAAGAAGAGAACTACAACTCAAAAGATCATTAACAATCTAGATGAGTATCACCAGCCTTCAAGACAACCATTTAGGCTTGCGGACTTCATGCCTAAACTTCACATTCTGAATCGATGAAGAAGATAATGATGAATCTTGTCCAAGAGAGACATCGATTCATCTGTGATGTCATATTCTTGGATATCGGTTACTCCAAGCGACACCAACATTTTTATCGAAAGCAAGAAGAGCGAGGAGCTAATGTCTAATTTTGTTTAATGACTCAGATAGTAGCAGTTGAAGATCTGTTTTTTCACAGAGAAGAGTCAGACTCATCGATATCATCACATATAAAACATATGATGTTGGAAAATGAGTTAAGTCCTGTTGGCCAATTTTCCAGAATAAGAAGAGAATTTGAAGAAACTACCTGTTCAAAAGATTCTGAGCAAGATATGGTGATTCAAGTTTTAGAAGTGGTAAAGTCTTACCACCTTCATCAAAGAAGGAAATGCAAATAAAGACAAAGGCAAACAAATTGAGGATATCATTCCCAAAAATTAGGATAAAATAAATCGAGAAAATAGAGTATAATCTACATCGAGAAAGATCCTTCTGGCGAGTGTGTGAGGCTCTCTTGATGCCAAAAGACCTCAGAAACTTTGATACGGATGAAAGATCCAAAGTTATGAAGCTTACTTTCCTGAGAAATGCATATCCGAAGCTTTGCAAACTCAAGATCTCCTAATAATCACATTTACTGAAGAAGATCTTATGTTGGGAACAACGGATCACAATCATCCTCTTTATGTTTGCGGCATCTCGATCAATATTGATTGATCCAGTTCTTCTATCAATCTTATAACTCTAAAGGTTTTAAGATTATCGATATCCAACATCTTGAGAGAGATAAGTTGATGGTTCATGGATTTAATGAAAAGGGTACGGGTTCTTTTATTCTCCCACTCAAGTTCAAGGATTTATATACGTAATCCAAGTTTCATATATAATCGATGATACATCATTTAGAGCTCTCTTGTGAATGAGTATGACATGGTCCCATCAACTATGCATCAATGTATGAAGTATCTCAAAGATGGAGAATAATTCAACATTCCATAATCCACCATTCTCCATCAATGAAGAAAAGATTTATGAAGATGCAAAGTACTTCATCCTCAAAGAGCCTAAGCCAACAAAGCCTCTTGAAGTGGTAGCATCCTTGAGAACTAAAAGAAATTTCACAAAGTGAAAGAAAAGATGCAGGAGGAAGAAAGAAGGCAATGTCTCCCTAAAGCACTTGATTACACCTATCGGAAAAAGTTCCTCATTTGGGAAGTGACACGAAGAAGAAGAATATCTGAACCTATGGAACTTATAAGCTTTCAAGAAAAAGTATGAAATAAGTAATTATCATTAAGATATGATTTTGAATCTACTTATGGAAATAGAGTTTAGATGGCTACATGGAGGATAGCTCATGGTAGGGATGACTCACTCAAAATTATACTCATCCCTAGTGCTTCAAAGTCCACTAGGAGGTTCATAATATTGAAGAATTAATAACATTCTATGTGCCGTTGAGTGAGGTGGTGGAACAGAACTCTATTTTACAAATTTGAAGAGTCTCTCAAGATTTTGAAGCACCCTCCACATGAAAATTATGATGTAGTGGTGCAAGAATACTATCCCGAATTTGAAGAATGATGCATAAGCTTGGAATTGGAACTACTAAACATGACTCAAATCTTTAACAAGATGTGGAGTCAAAGAAGTCCTCAAGCATCATGAAGAAGTGACAAGTTTATCACTAAAGGTTTGGGATTCATCCATAGATCTCATCAAGATAGAGCCTGTTATAATATAATAGAAGAGTCTTAGTGATGAAGAAGATGATTCCCATTCTTCTTAAAATGATGAAGAAGTTGAAGCCAAACCCACACAAGAATTGGAAGATGGTGGACAAATAACTACTATGGATGAACTTAAAGAAGTCAACTAGAGCGAGGATGATCCTCCAATTTTGTGCCCTTACAGGAGAAAGTTGAAGAGCTAAAAATGCTACTTTATGAAATTCAGGGATTGCTTTGCATAGACATATTCTGAAATGCCAGGCTTATCACATGATGTAGTAGTTCATAAGCTAGCTATTTAACCAGATGCAACACCCGTTAAGTAGGCTCCTAGGCGAATGAGATTGGAGATTGAAGAATAGGTAATTGGAGAAACTAAAAAGTTGATCGAAGTAGGCTTTATCCGAGAAGAGAAGTATGCAGATTGGATAGCCAACATTGTTCTAGTTAGGAAGAAGAACGGTCAAATCTGTCTCTACATTGACTTTCAAGACTTAAATAAGGCGTTCCCAAAAGATGACTTTCTATTTCCAATATCAGAACTACTAGTGGACAACACTTCCAACTATGACATGTTCTCATTCATGGATGGATCGTCAGGATACATCCAAATCAAAATGGCACCTGAAGATGAAAAATATACATCGTTCAAAACACCTATCGACATCTATTGCTACACGGTCATGCCCTTTGGCTTGAAAAATGTTACATACCAAAGAAACCATGGCGTATTTTTGATGAGTTGATTCATAAAAGGTGGAATGTTATGTTGGCGGGTGGTGAAGAGCTTAAACCGTGAAAACTATTTCAAGACTTGAGAATTGTACTAGAGAATCAAAAAATATGATCTCAAGATGAGTCCTCTAAAATGTGCATTGGGATATCCTCTAGAAAATTTCTGATTGTACCTCAAGGTATTGAAATAGATATTGCTAAAATCAAGGCAATTGTGGAGATGCCTCCAAGAAGAGTTTCGCGTCACTCCATTCTTCTGAGGATAGCTTGCATTCATCCGTCGATTTATATCAAATCTGTCGGGACACTTGTCGTTTACAAGGTTAATGAAGAAGGATGCTCCATTCAAGTGGGATAAGGAATCTTGAAGCCTTCAATAGCATTAAAATGCTACATGTTAAATCCACCAATCCTTGCGGTGCCCATTCACGAAGCCCTCATTCTATACACAGCTCTGTTATAAGAGTCTCTTGAGGCATTATTGATACAACACAATGAATAAAACAAAGAGAATGCTCTTTATTATATCAGTCGGAGGCTGATTGGAGTAGAAATGAGATACTCCACAGTAGAGAAGCACTGTTTAACACTAAAAGCTCCGTCATTATATGTTATCTCATAAGATTACCCTCATCTCGAGGATCAATTTGCTGAAATACTTGATAACAAGACCAGCGTTGATAGGTCGCTTGGCAAGATGGGTAGTATTATTTTTGCAATTTGATATCACATACGTTCCGCAGAGAGCAATGAAGGGACAAGTCTTAGCAGATTTTCTAGCTGCACATCCCATCCCTGCAAACTCTTTTCTTAATGACGATTTGCTCGATGAGCTAATTATGCTCATTCATGAAAGAAAAATCACAAATTTGGGAAATGTACTTTGATGGAGCCTCATCTATCAAACAAGTCGAACATCTAAATTTTCCAAGAGCAAGAGTAGGAATCGACATTATCTTCATAACACCAAAAGGAGGGATAATGAGATGATCATATGGATTGACCGAGTTAAGAACTAATAATGAAGCTGAATATGAAGCATTAGTAGCAGGTTTGGAAGAAGCTATTTTCATAGGCATTCAAAACTTACATATTTTTGGCGATTCTCAGCTTATTATAAATCAAGTACTTGACATCTATAGAATCAACAAGCTTGAGTTAGCTTTCTATCATAAGTGAGTTCTTGAGCTTATGAAGTAGATACCAAATATCACACTAACTCGAGTCTCTTGATCCAAGAATAGCAAAGCCGATTGCTTAGCAAAATTAGCTAAGAAAATGACAAGTATGAATAGTGATTATGTCATGATCATCATATTTACTCGAGGAGTTCTAGAGCCAATAAAGTATCAATCCTCGCAGGTAGAGGGGTTACCAAATTCGACAAAGCAGAATGCGACTCAGGTTACTCCTCATACTCCACAAAATCAACAAGAAGTTATACCAAGAATTGCTAAGAATAACATTACCTCAGAAAAGCAATGTGAAGCCTTTTGTTGTAGAAGAGTCACGTGATTGGAGGCAAGCCTTCATCGATTACTTTAAAGAAGGTAAATTACCAAATAATAAATCACTGACAGCTCAAATCAAAAAGAGAATTCTAAGCTATGCTTTTGTCAACAACACTTTATATCGTAGATCCTTTGAACAAATGTGGCTACGATGCTTAGGTGTAGATGAAGCTAGCAAAGTGATGGTTGAAGTTCATGAAAGACTTTGTGGTGCACATCAGTCAGGTCCCAAGATGGCAATAAAGATGAAAAGGATGGGTTATTATTGGCCTTCTATGGTGAGAGATTGCATTAATCATGCTAAGAAGTGTCATGAGTGTCAAGTACATGAGAATCTCATCCATCAACCTCAAATCCATTACACCCAACAATAGCATCGGCCATTCGAATGTTGAGTGCAGATATGTGGACCAATTGATCCACCATCGTCATTTGGACCTCTTCATGATGGCGACTATTTCTCTAAGTGGGTACCCCATTTAAAGAAGTTACTACTGACCGAGTGATCAACTTCTTCACGCATAATGTAGTCTATAGATTTGGAGTGCCACACCAAATAATTTATGATAATGACACAACTTTTAAAAGTGCAAAGATTTATAGATTCATCGATCGACATAAAATTGATTGGCGATACTCTTCAATATATAATCCAAGAGCAAATGGTTTGGCGGAGGCCTTCAACAAGACATTAGTCAAGCTGCTCAAGAAGATTCTCACTAAAAATAAGAGAGAATGGCATGCCAAGCTAGTAGAGGCACTGTGTACATATCAAACTACCTACAAGATGTTGATTAAAGCCACTCTCTATTCATTGATATTTGGAACTGAAGCAGTTCTTCCGCTTGAAGTTGTGTTGCCATGACTTTGAATAGCCATCCAATATAGTCTAACTAAAAATCAAAATGCCCGTCTGAGAATGAAGGAACTCCACACGCTTGATGATGTTAGATTGCAAGCTCATCAAAATCTAGAAGTCTATCGAGCAAAGATGTCCAGGGCTTTTGACCATAGTGCGACGAACATTCCAAAGAGAATTGGTTATGGTCGAAGACCAATTATCCCTAATCAAAAATTTCGTGGCAAATTTGAGCCTAATTGGGAAGGCCCTTTTATCATTAAAAAGGTATACCAAGGAGGAGCATACCAACTCATTAATCTTAAGGTTGAAAGACCAATGTCGACAATTAATGGTCGATACTTGAAAAGTACTTGGCGGTCCACAGAACAATAGAATCCAGCAAGGCGGAATTTTTTAGTATATCTATTTAGGTTGACATGCGTGCTTCATCGAGATCCCTAAATAAACATACTCCAGATGAAGAACTTTTTTGTGAAAATTTTCTATTACACACGGGATATTTTTAGATTTTTATATACAGATGAAATCAATGTTGTATGTTAAAATCTTCTTTAGAGTACATCAATTCAAATATGGATGTATTTATATATTTTCATCTTAAAAATTCTTCTAAATATACTTTAGAAATCCTCTACAAGACAGGGGACATTTTTTAGTTTATATTAAGTTTATTTGAGTTGACATCATGCCATAAGATGAGATTCTCAAATATATTTTGATTCAAGTTGACATTGGGCATTATCAAAATCACGAATTTATCTATAATTATCATTGTTAAGTTGCATGTTCTTGTATAAATAAAAATAATCTATTTGTACGCATAAAAAGAAAACCCTAAATGTTAAGAAGTTTATCTGTCATATTTGCCAAATTGTGCAGATCAAGTCAGAAGAACTCCTGAGTTCGGAAGCTTCAATCAACTGAGTTGGAGAAACATCAACCTCTACATCCTGAAGTCTAGGACAGATGAGTTCTAAAGGTCAAACTCAACAAGCCCAGAAATGACCGAGTTGTTGACGCTCTCCTCACTCAACAAGCTGTGAGAAAAGGCCACAGTGAAAGAGCCCCGTTCATCAATCTGATGATAAAACCACCAATCCACTACAACTTATGGAAGACTCGAGTAGGTTCTAAAGGTCGAACTCAACAAACCCAAATATGTTCGAGTTGCTGACGCTCTCCTCACTCAACAAGTCAAGAAAAGGACGTAGTGAAAGAGCCGCCGCTCATCAGTCCAATGATGATTGCTGTTCAATCTCAAACTAGATCCAGCTTAGTGATTACAAGCAACGGATCCAAGAGATCTCTCACTTGATCGATGGGTAGGGCAAGTTGAGGAAATGCTCAGGGTTGCCTCAAATCAATCTTCATATTACCTGCAAGGTGATATTTCAATCTATTCTCAAATGATCTCATCAAGCTCAAAGCACAGATCAAAGCCAATCTCCTCATCAAGTCCATCAAAGTAGAAAGCACAGGACTGAGGAAGCAATTCCATAGTTCAAATAAAGTCGATGACCAAATTAAAAGAATTTCATGATTATTCAGTCTGTTGAAGCACACGTTGCTAGATTAATAACTAAATATTGACCTTATATAAGTTAAGGGTCATGTATGTACCCTTCAAAGAGTCATCAGAAAGCACAAGATTCATGGCATACATACACTTGACAAGTATTGACAAATCAGTTAGTTCTTCATCAAAAGCTCAAGCTAAGACAAAGGAATTTCAAATCGATCAAGCAGGATAAAGCGATTCCCTAGTGGAGTCCTTCATCAAAACAAGCGACAATTCTTCCATCAAACCCAATGCATGAAGCTAGGGTCAGAGGCTCAAATAGGACATAAAAGAAAGAGATCTTTAAAGCCATTGAAGCAGATAGTAGATGGTGTAAAAAGTCTTATCAATCCGACAAGTCGATTCTGACAAATTAGTCAAGCGTCATTTAGCATGTCTGAATAAGGCAGCATACTAATGACAAATCTTGTCAAAGCTCCATAGGATATTGCAATCAAAGCCGAAAGGATCCAAGTTATGTGGCGGCCAAGTTGACAATTTCAACAATGTGACTCGTTCCATGCACAAATCACATTTGTTCAGGGCATTTGTTGATCTCCATGTATGTGTCATAAATCAAGACAAGCCTACAAGTCAAATTTGATGGACTTCGTAGGTGAAAGTGCGTAAATTAAGGCTCAAGATGCACTCGGTGTCACTAAAAATGGTCAAAATGACTCTGATCGATGAACAGACTTTGCCATCATATTCAGAACATCAAAATTGATCAAAATATAAATATTACAAAATCTAATGAGCAATTGATTAAGCGTTAGCTCAATATTTTTTGGGCATATCGAGTCAGCTGGATGATATTCGAATGACCTCCGTTCATGAAATTGATCACACCATTAGCTTTGAAACATCAAAATATATCAAATAAGACTATTTACACTCAATTCAGACGAGTCTGTGCAAATATCAAGTGATTTGAAGTGACATCCCGCAAATCGAGGCTGAAACACACTGAATGCCACCAAAATCAATGCAAATGATCTCCGATCGATGAACAGACTTCGCCATTGCATTCAGAATGTCCAAATTGGTTAGGATATAAATATTGTATGACTTAATGATCAACTGATCAAGCGCTGATCAACAACACGCCGAAGTTAGAAGCTACGAAGACAAATGACCTTCTTTCATGAAATTGATTGCACCGTCAACTTCAAAACATCAAAATCTATCAAAGACTATCCATGCTCAATTCATATGAGTCTGTGTAAATGTTGAGTGATTTGAATTGACAGTGCACAAATCAAGGCTGAAATACACAGGATGTCACCGAAATCAACTCAAATGACCTCCAATCAACGAACAGACTTTGCCATCACGTTAAGAATTTGTGTGATCTGTGAATGTATATATATAGATATATGTTTGTGTTTATTTTGTAGGTTTGAAGACCTCATTGTGCTCAACAGGACACGGCGAGATGAAAAATAAGCTGTGGTGTCACAAGACACCACTCGCTATAATCAACAGGATGTACCGAGTAAGCCAACACTTGTTCGATGTTGTTCCCCCTAAATGAAATGCTGCCAAAATTTTGTCTAATTTCTAGACTTAGAAAAAAAAGGAGGGAAGGAGGGGAATGAATATATATTGCATTGTATATCTTCTTTTAGGTTTGAAGGCCTCATCGTGCTCAACAGGGTGCGACGAGATAAAAAAATCAGCTATGGTGTGGAGACACATTTCATCGCTTAGCGTCTGGTAAGCCAAAATACCCTCAGCTGACTACGGGGATGATGCAGGAGGCTCTTGAGTGTCAAATCTTTTGACTTAAAAAATGGGAGGGTAAAATGAACTAACTTAAGAATGCTAAGTAGGAAAACCTGTAGCTAATTTTAAATTAAAAGTGCCAAATAAGAAATAAGGCGGGGAGCCTTTAAAGCAAATTTTGAAAAAAAATGGAATACTCATTTAAAATGCAAGTAAAATTTGGAGAGGCTAATATTAAACTCACAAACTCTAATTATATTTCTCTATGATTTAAATTGAAGTAATGAGTGAGTTATCTTTTCTTGTAAATTCCTCAAAATTAAACAAGCTTTAATTGGAATTTGGGAGGGATTAATGCTAAACTCATATCAAACTTACAATAAACTTAAAGTCTAGGGATGAATCCAAATTGGGTTTAATAACTCTTATACGAATGTGGAGGTGATTACTATGCTAGCTAATAAGCATGAGCAGGGTTAATGCAACAAACATCGGCATAACCCATCAAAATTGATGTAAATTGAACATAATCAAGTTGGAGAATTGCAAAAACTCAATAAGTAAACTAGGGACCATGACTGTGATGATGGAACCATGGGATCTAGATCGAGCACATCATCATTGCCCCAACCATCCAGTTTAAGCTGAAATGATAAATTTTATATCTTAAATTCTAAGACTCTACATGTTGTTACTATATTTACGCATTCGATTTAATGACTAGTAATCAAAAGTTCTCACTTATTGAGAGGGGTAATTAACTATAGGGGCTTGCGCCTTTAGGAAACCTAGAACCAGATCTAAAGTCCTCACCAAAATGAGGATGAAATCTCTGGGTAGTGTCTTATCTACTATCTCATTTGCCTTCTGAAAATTACACCGACACCTCAAATCACACTCTCTTCAATATTCAAAAAATTGCGAGGTGGTGGCACAAGAAAAAGCTCCAACCCGCTATGGACCATTATATGGGTTTGATAATTTCCCTGTGCGAGTGGAGGGGGCAATCACCCTTTCTATTGTCCTCGGGGAATTTTCTCAACAAGTGACTCATTCAATTCAATTCATGGTGGTCAAGTCAGATTCGACATACAACTCTATCTTCGGAAGGCCCATCCAATCAATTTTTGGTGCTGTTACTTCGGTATCTCATCTTAAGTGAAATTTTCAACCCTCATTGGGCTTGGAGTGGTCGATGGAAATCAACAAATAACACAATCATGTTACCTCAAACAAACTCAATCACGCCCTTTGGTGACCTTCAACATAGAGACTTTTATTTTCGAGATGAAGAAGTACCCCAGAGAGCTTCGTCTATAGAAGACTTGCTCCCTGTTTCATTGTCAGACTTGCTCCCTGTTTCATTGTCAGATGTAATCATGTACTCTCTCAAGATTGATCCAACATCCAAACCAATCATCCAAAAGAAGCAGAGTTTTGCACCTGATTGCCTTCAAGCTATTGAACAAGAAGTTAACAAGCTCTTAGAAGCGACATTCATATGAGAAGTATATTATCCTACATGGCTACCAAATGTTGTCATGGTTAAGAAAGTAAATGGAACTTGGAGAATGTGTATTGATTACACTGATCTCAACAAAGCTTGCTCGAAAGATAGTTTTCCCCTCCCCTGAATTGATCAATTGGTTGATTCTACATCTGGGCATCAAATGCTCAATTTTTTGGATGCTTACTCAGGTTACAACCAAATAAAAATGGACCCAAATGGATGAAGAAGCCACATCATTTCAAACATATAAATGTTTATATTGTTACCAAGTTATGTCATTCGAGTTAAAAAATGTTGGTGCTACCTATCAACGTCTTATGAATAAGGTTTTTAAAGACCTCTTAGGCCACACAATGGAGGTATATGTGGATAACATGTTAGTAAAAAGCTTGGAAGAATCATAATATATTTCTGACTTAGAAATATGCTTTAACCTTCTTCGACATTATAACATCCGACTCAACATGACCAAGTGTGCTTTTGGAGTTACGTCGGGAATATTTCTTGGGTTCATGATCACCCACCACGGGATTGAAGCTAATCCTGAGAAAATTAGAGTGCTCAAAGATATGGCTCCTCCAAAAAATATCAAGGAAGTTCAACGCTTGAATGAATGAATTGCTATCTTATCTCACTTCTTAGCCCATTTTGGGGATAAATACTTGTCATTCTTTAAAATATTAAAGGGAGCTAGAAATAATAATTTTTAGTGAACTGATGAATGTCAATCTGCATTTGAGCAACTAAGAGAATATTTAGCATCTCCACCCTTACTATCCAAGCCTATCCAAGAAGAGATGTTATACTTATATCTCACAATCTCTTCTCACACAATAAGCTTAGTTTTAGTTTGAGAAGAAAATGCGATACAACGACCTATTTACTATGTCATCAAAATTCTCTCATACAGAAAGTCATTATCCACTGGCAGATAAGATGGCTTCGACTTTAGTTTTCTCAGCGCAAAAATTGCGTTCATACTTCCAAGCTCACATCATCAGTGTTTATACCCAGTCACCATTGAGGGCCATTCTACAGAAACCAGAGGCATCTGAGAGGTTAATCAAATGGTCCATAGAAGGGAGAGTTCAATATCCATTTTCTACAGACGACATAAAGTCTCAAGTACTCGCAGGCTTTATAATGGAATGCACTGCCCCTACTTCAAATGAGCTATCTATTACACCCCTTTCATCTCCTCAATGGACCCTCTATGTTAATGGAGCTTCAGGAAATACTGGTGCTAGAGCAGGAATCTTACTTATTTTCCCCAATAGGATACCTTAGAGTATGGACTTCACCTAAAATTTCCTGCAACTAATAATATGATTGAATATGAGGCTCTCATCGCAGGGTTGAGACTTGCCATCAATTGTGAGGCTCAAAACTTAATGATCCACACTGACTCTCAGCTTGTCGCCTCCCATGTTGAGGGAAACTTTAATGTCCATAATCCCAGAGCTAATACCTTGGTGAAGTCACTTCTTGCCCATATCTAGACACATCAAATCATTCATATACTTCGAGAGAAGAACACTTGAGCTGATGCTCTTGCTAAGCTCACTACCTCTGCTAAGGGAGATCTATTTAAGAGAAGACATGTTGAGCAAATATTTTTTCCTAGTATCCAAGGGTCATGGGTAATACAAGCAATTAATGAGACAAAAGAACCTTCATGGATGGACACCATTCTATCCTTACTACAGAAAGGGACCCTTCTTGAAGACCCAACTACTGTAACTCGTCTTCAAAGACAAGCTGCAAATTTTATTATCATTGGAGGGAACTATACAAACTAGCTTTTTCTTTGGCTATACCTTAAATGCCTCTCACCATGAGAGGCCAATTATGCATTAAGAGATGTTCACTCTAGGATATGCGGAGAACAACTAGGAGGAAGGGCGCTAGCCCTTAAAATTATAAGGCAAGATTTTTATTGGCCTACGATGAAGCAAGATGCCTTGGATTTCACAAAAAAATATGTGAGTTGTCAGTTGCACTCTAACCTCTCTCATGCATAACATACAGAGCTCTCATCCCTTCAAAGCCTGTGGCCTTTTGCTTAATAGGGAATTGATATCATAGCACCTTTTGTAGTTGTGTCAGGGCAATGAATTTATCATTTAAGCTATTGACTACTTCACTAAATGGGTGGAAGCTGAACCACTCTCTAAAATCACAGAGAAATGCTAAAGCGATTTGTTTGGAAAAAATAACATATCGATTGATCTTCTAGCAAAGATCATCACCAATGAAACTCAATTTACTAGAAAAGTCTTTACATCTTTTCTAAAGATCTTTCACATTCACTTGTATCGGTAGCCCATCCTCAAACTAATGGACAAGCTTACCAAGGCTATAATTAAAGGGTTAAAAATGCATCTCGAGAAGGCTGAGGAGCAATGGGTTGAGGAGCTCTCTAATGTTCTTTAGGCTTACCACACTGCATCACAAACTTTGACTGGTGAAACACCATATAATTTGTGTTTCGGCACATAAGCTATTATACTATTAAATATTGAGATTCCAAGTCCAAGAGTTTTATTATTCAATCATAATAGTAATGAAGAAAAACTTTGATGGAACTTGGACCTACTCCTCAAAACTCATGACATGGCCCTACTTCAGACTGCTTCATACCACCAAAGGGTAGCTCGTCACTTCAACAGAAGAGTGAAACCCCATACCATCTCTGTCTGTGACTTGATCTTGTGAAGTCTTGAAGCTGTGGGCAAAGGCCCTCAATGCAATAAGCTCTCACCTCTTTGGGATGGCCTTATGTGGTTATAGCTATGGTCAAGCCAAAAATATTTAAGCTCAAAGAACCAAAGGGAAAAATATTTCCTTGAACTTGGAACACAGAGAATCTCTAGAATTATTATCAGTAATTCCTAGTCCATAAATATTGCAACTTTTATTTAGTCTTATTTGCCATTTCCTTTCATACCTTTATTAAATTATCTTATGATTATATCCGACCTTATCAAAGTAATGAGTTAATGGATTTTATTTCAAGCTTGTTGCATATAAACAATCTCTTCATTTAATCCTCCCACTTGAGGAATGCATAACTCACATTGTGTGTCTTCGGGGCATGATCAATCCCAAGGGGATTTGATCAGACCTCTTTCATACAGGTAAGAAGTCAAGTAACACTTTGACTAATGCCTAGGATAGGTCAAAAAATCCTTGGTGGATATTCCACGACCTCTTCTATATAGATAAGAAGTCAAGTAACACTTTGACTAATGCCTAGGATAGGTCAAAAAGTCCTTGGTGGACATTTCACAGCCTCTTCCAAATAGATAAGATGTCAAATAATATTTTGACTAATACCTAGGATAGGCCAAAAAGTCCTTGGTGGACTTCCCACGACCTCTTCAGTTAGTGTTATCGAATAATATTCCGATCACCTTGAATAGGTCAAAAATAAAACAAGAGCAAATCACTTAAAATTTTTTTAGTTTACTAATGTCATTGATAACTCTAACATGATGATATAGAGAGATTCATTGGATACAAAAAATAATATTAATAAATAACAATACATAGATAAAAGGGAAAGAAATACATCCTTCAGTGATATATGATATCAACATCCTCCTCACTGCTGGAAGATGCTCCCTTAAACTAACTCTCAACCCCTTCATCTTCTGAATCTGGCGAATGGTCTTTAGATACTTGGCTGGGAGATAGATTCTCAATACTAGCTCCAGTTTTACGATGTACTAAGGAATCCTCGGATGAAGCCTTCCTCCAAAAACATGCGCAAGTCCTTCACTTCAACATCAAGAATATGATTATGAGCTTCTTGGATATGATCCTCGATAGGATCATGATAAGCTAGGGAGTTCTTAAAGTCTTCCACTACCTTCAAGATCATTATGAACTTCATTTGGTTTTGCCTCTCACATTATAAGCTCCTTCTCAGAGAGACGATCTTGTAATGCTTTCTTCTCCAGTTCAAGAGCTTTCTTCTCCACTACAAATGCCTTGAGTCTTTTCTCTTTATGCGAGTATTTGCCCTCACCTCAATCAACTCATGATGAGTACGCTCCAACTCTTGACACTAGAGAGAAAGAAGTTGACATATTATTCGTTCTACACCACTAGCTGATTCTCAGGTCGCCACTTCTTTGGCCTTAACACTCATCTTTCATACTCACCTTGCAAGTATTTTACCTTCACAAATTCAGTATTTCACTCATCTAGAGTGACACCCAAATGAGCCATAATCCCTATGTTTGGGCTACCTGCAATAAAAAAATCATAAATATTACGCAAAGAAAAAAGAAAAGAAAAAATGAAAGAGAAAGGGAAGATAATGTACTAATTCATCTGCTCGTTGATGTCTAGTGCATACGTGCTTTAACACCTCTTCAAATGTCTTGTTTTTCTTTAAAGAAGAAATATTGTTGTCACCTTGATTTTGTAATGGGCTTCTTGAAAGAATCCTATGAATATGAGGAGACCTTTCATCACCTTTACTTGATTTCTTCATGGAAGAGCATGAGATCTCCCTGCCTGAATGGAAATGCCGACCTTGAACATTCTATTTTCAATTATATACTAGTCAATGTGACGTAACTCATGCTGCAAGCTTCTACATCAGGAATATTAAGAGTCTTAGATTTCATTCTCTTCAATCAACAATAAATTTGGAAGGTCATTCAATCTTCCCCCTTCTCTTAGGGAGGCCCCACTCATTTTTACAAAAAACCCATTAAACCAATTTCTAGATGGATCCCATTGAAAATTATATTCAATTCCTTATAGCTTGATAAGAAAACATCCCTGCATCACATGTGAATATATACATTCTGAAGTATTTGATGTTCAAAGTGCACCACTCTCTAAAGAAGATGAAGCAAGCGATGATCACTAAAGCTCGAAATAAAATTGTGATAAAGCTACGCATATTTTAAAGTCCTCAATCAATTCATGAGCCAAAGGGAAATTGCATCTGATGAAGAATCATCTCAAATAGTGAAGTATTGGCGAGGAGAGCGTGCTCGATCGAATTTTGGCAATAGCCACCAACTCATTGGGAAATGAAATTTCTACAGCACCATTAAAATCGGTATGATAGTGGATGATATATATCATATAGCTATCATGCTATTGGTTTTAATTGGTAATCATGCAAAATACATAATAAATATGAAGCAAAAGAAGAGAAGAAAGACAAAGGCACGAAAATTGTGTGAAGCAACTCACTCACCCCAATACTTGGGCATATCCTTTCCCAACTTTGTTTCATGACGGTTTGAATAAAATTTTTTGTCTACAATTTGATGAAAAATATATGCATACATATGAGATCGAAAAGGAAAAAAAAGCTATTTCTCTCTAATGATACTCCAAAATTACATGCCAGATTTTCTGAGTTTTTCGAGGGATGGTTCCTAATTGACGCTTCCCCGCCATCTTGGTAGTTGTCAACCATTGAACCATCCATTGAAGTTTCAAGAAATTCAATTTCCTACAACAAGAAGTAAAAAATACGGGCCTTGATCCCCTTCAAACCTGGTCGATCGAGAACAGTTAATGCCTCTCTCAAAGGAAAATCGGAGCCTCACCTATGAACTACGGGTCTTGATGCCTCCAAACTAACCTGGCCCGATGAGGAGTTGGCGCCTCTCGAGGCGGAGCCTGAGTCATATGAACTATGGGCCTTGATCGCCTCCAACTCGGCCGATCGAACGAGGATAATTGACGTCTCTACCGAGGGAAAATTGAAGCCTCGCCATATGAACTATGGGTCTTGATCGCCTCTAACCCGGTCGGTCCGATGATGATAGTTGATGCCTCTTTCGATGGAAAATTAGAGCCTCGCCTTATGAACTATGGGCCTTGATAGCCTCCAAGCCTGGTCGGTCTGACGAGGATAGTTGACTCCTCTTTTGAGGGAAAATTGGAGCCTTATGTGTGGTATGGGTCTTGATCTTACCCGGTCCAATGAGGGGCGGTTGATGCCTCTCTCTAGGGAAAACTAGAGTTTCACCGTATGAGCTACGGGTCTTGATCAGCAAAGCGAATGACCTTCTCTTAAGAAGAAGGTCAAAGCTTTGCTGACAAAAAGAAGAGAAATTATTTTTTTATCCTAGCCTTTGAACTTCTCCTAGATAATTTCTCATCCAATGTTGAAGAACAATAAAGCATATGAGAGTTGTGCCTCCTCACTTGACCCTAGAGAGTTTTATAGAGCCACTATATGGGCAAAAAGAAAAAATAAAAAAATGGAAAGAAATAGAAAAAAATTGAAAAAAACCAAAAAAATGCTCATCACAGAGTGTCCACTGCCAGCGAGCGTAGTACCTTTGAGGTCTGTAAGTGTCGGTGGCCAGTAACCGAGTCTTGTGTCACACCGCTCACATGATCATAATCTTGCGCACCCATGAAGATTTATTCTCTCAAACTATATGGTTAATGAATCCGTAAATTTCATTGAAGAATTTATTATTTTCGATTATTTGGCATATATTTTTAGATGATAGAGATAATGTCATCTAAAAGTAGGGGGCAACTGGTATGACACTAAAAAATTCCACTAGTTGAAGCACACATCTTGATGTCAAAGCAATCGATCTAAGTCTAATAATTAAGCTTAAAATATTATTAAAAACTTTGGGATATCAGTTAAATCCTAAATAGTTCCTAAATATGAAGTGTTTATGACCAAATCGAGCATCTTGACAAGCCGGATCTAACAAGCTCAAGATCTCTTGATTCTGACTTCATTTAAGCATTCAAATACTTAAAATACATCAGATGATCAAACGAATCATTTTGAGCCATGGAGTGGTTTGGATTTTGCATGTATTTATAAAAATATCATCCCTCTAATCTATAAATAGCCCCTCATTCTTCACATGAGGAAAGTCCAAACTAAAGAGAAGAGATAGCTCTAAAGCTTGAAAATCCTCTAAGCATAATGTATACCACTTTGACAATCAATGACCATGCCATGGATCACCAACCACCGCGTCACCACCGCCTGTGAACTTTTTAATTATTAAACAAATAATTTAATTAATAGATCAATCATAGATGTTTGATATGACAGAAAATTCTACTAGGAAACCGAATCTTGGTGTTGAAAGTAAACTAATCCAAGTTGAGATGCACTTAAAATGTCATTAAAACTTTGAGATATCGTTAAATCCAATAGCCAAAACATGGAGTGTTTAAATCAGTGTCTCGAGCCAAATCTAACAAGCCAAAGATCTCACAATTCTGACATCATTTGAACATTCAAATACTTAAAATACATCAAATGATCAAAGGAATCATTCTGAGCCGTCTGATGAAGTGAAGTGGTTCGGATTTTGCATGTATTTATAGAGACGTCACTCCTCAAATCTATAAATAACCCCTCATTCTTCATATGAGGGGGGCCAAGCAAGAGAGAGGAGAAAGCTCTAAAACTTGAAAATCCTCCAAACACAATGGTGCCACCACTCAACAGTTGTCGACCACCGCTGCTGATCCTCACCGTCGTCAATCTCCGTGTCTCCATCATGATGACCTTCATCATCGTTGTGGTTTTTGTTCACCATCATCATCACTACACGCACATTACTGAACACATCACTATATATTGTTGTTATTTTGGGATTCTCATTGTCAGCCTTTCTCATATACAATTATGTAATCCCGTTATCGGGAAAACTTGTACTCCAAAATAAATATATAGTGGATACTTTTTACTAAGCTAGGCCCCATGGTTTTTTTTACCTCTTTTCGAGATTTTCCACGTTAAAATTTCTAGAGTTTTCTTGTTCACTCTTTAAATATCTGTGTGTGTGTTGGATTTCACAACAAGGCTAAGGCATAAACTTTTACTCTACCGCTCTTTTTTCTAGCATGCAGTTTGGCGTCGTGGGAAAAGAACCCTTCAATCATAATTTCTGTGAACACCCTCATTATGGCCAATATACACTTTCCATAGCCAACTCAACTCCTCTCTGAAACCAATCCATTGAAAGGATGCTAAGCCGCCTCACTCCCCGATAGGTGACCAGGTGGCGATAGGAATCTCTTTAGAAGATCATGCCCGCTGAATGGAAGAGTCTCAAAATGATATGATCCAACTTTTGCGAGGAACACATACTACCACAAACACATCTCCCCAAGATGATCGTTATGGGAGGTCAAAATGATAATCTCCTTGACAGTTCCTCTGAAGATGATGCTCATCTCCTTGACATTACTTCTATCATATCATCTTTCAATCATAATTATTATTGGTAGCTTAACATTCTCGTCACGTTGACCCCACTCATCATGTTATACAAAATTATGATGATGCAAGATGAATTTCACCTTCAAGGCAATCATCTTCCCCATCGTTATGAGGAATCCTCACATTTAGCTGAAGTTATTCTTATTCGTGGGTTTCAAGCTTAGCATTGATTCTATGATGACTGACCCACATGAACACATCGACCATTAGACTATCATGTATATCCATGAGCTCCTAACACGCTTTGTCGTCTTTCCGTTACCCTCAAGGGGGCTCGCATTTGGTTCTACTCCCTTCAGGGGATCCATCCATACCTTTGTGAACTCGCCAAGATTTTTGTGGAACAGTTCATTGCAAATAGGGATCATTAAAGATTCCTCCCATCTCTTTGGCATTCATCATAATGAGGGTGAATCACTTAAGGAATACTTCAGGTTCTCCTTAGAAGCTCGCCAAATATACGAGTAGACCACTATTAAGAGGAGTTTTCCTTGGAGGACTCCGTCAGGCCTTTTACTCACTAATGCGAGACACGGTCACTCATGCCGACTTAGTTCATCATGTGCACAAATCTCATGAGGCTATTAATGCCCATGGCAAAACAATTTGAACAATATGCAAAAAATGTAAGAGCACCCAGAAATGCGATCATCCCATCAAAAGAAGATCTCCCTCTATGACCATAGCAATGGCGTGAACCATGACCAAAAAGGATCATTGAACACATCAACCTCGATATTCAAGATGAAGAAAATATCAAGTGGCATCCACAAACCAAATTAAAAATAATCACTTCCATCGAAGTCGTAGACATACTATTGAGGCATGCAAACAACTCAAGGAAGAAATCAAGAGGCTCATTCAACAAGGTTATCTACATCAATTTGTGAAGAATCAATCGAATCAAATAAACATACCTCCAACTGGGGGCCAACCAGGATAGTCATCACAAAAAATAATAATCATCAAACAATGAGAAAAAAAAGGGAGGGTCTTATCTAATAGTTCTCATTACCACCTCAAGAACCGAGTTAAAGAAGTCTATTGATCATTCCATCACTTTTAATGACTTAGACTTAGAAGAGTCCATGTTCTCATCAAGATCCACTTGTCATCAATGGGATGGTGACCCATCTATAATGTTAAGAGAATTTTGATTGACAATGAGAGTTACATGATGCCTTATTTTAGTCCACATTTCTTAGCATGGACCTGGTTAAGCTCCAACCCTTGACCATTATATGGTTTGATAATTGCCACTGCAGTAGAGGGACAATCTTCCTGTCCTTGGTGAATTTCCTCGATAAGTGACTCATCTAATCCAATTCATGGTGGTCAAGTCAGATTCAACATATAACACTATCTTTGGAAGGCCCCTCCAATCAATTTTTGATGCAGTCACTTCAGTATCTCATCTCAAGATGAAATTTTCCCGTGGGAGTTGGGGTGGTCTGTGAAATCATAGATGCATCATGCTTCGATAAGCTCAACCACACCTTTATGACCTTCAACATCAAAGATTTTAATTTTTGAGATGAAAAGCTTCCCTCATCGAAGACTTTCTCTCATTATTGTGCCATGACCATTACGAGCGGTCGTTGGATCTCGCTGAAACAAAGGAAAATACATGACTTCTTCAAAATCAAGACATCTTTGCTTGAGTCAGCGGACATGCGGGTGGACCCAATGTGATCATGCACTCCCTCAAGATTGATCCGACATTCAAACCGATCATCTAGAAGAAGTTTTGCACTTGATGCCTCCAGCTATTGAGCAAGAAGTTAACAAGCTTCTAGAAGCGGGATTCATACGAGAGGTACATTACCCTACATGGCTAACAAATGTTATCTTGGTTAAGAAAATAAATGAAACATGGACAATGTGTATTTATTACACTGACCTCAATAAAGCTTGCCTGAAAGTTAATTTTCCTCTTTCTCGATTGATCAATTGGTTGAAGCTACGTCTGGACATCAAATGCTCAATTTTTTGGATGCTTACTCTAGTTACAATCAAATAAAAATGGACCCAATGGATGAAGAAGCTATACATTTTCAAATATAAAGGTTTATCTTGTTACCAAGTTATGCCGTTTGGGTTAAAAAATCGGTGCTACCTATCAGCCTTATGAATAAGATTTTTAAAGACCTATTAGGCGCCTGATGGAGGTATATGTGGATGACATGTTAGTAAAATCTTGGAAGAATCACAATATTATTTAACTTAGAAATATGCTTTAATCTTTTCGACATTATAACATGCGACTTAACCACCAAGTGTGCTTTTGGGGTTACGTCAAAAAATTTCTTGGATTTATGGTAACCCAGTGGGATAGAGGCCAACCCAGAAAATCAAAGCTCTCAAAGATATGACTCCTCAGAAGAATAAAGTTCAACATTTGAATGGATGAATTGTTCGTTATCCACTTCTAGCCATTACGGGGATAAATACTTGTCATTCTTTAAAATATTAAAGGGAGCTAAAAATAATAATTTCGGTGGGTGAATGTTGTCTTTTGAGCCAAGGGAGTATTTAGCATCCACCCCAAGCCTATTCAAGGAGAGATGTTATACTTATATCTCGGTCTCTTCCCATGATAAGCTCGTTTAGTGAGAAGAAAATGGGACACCAATTTACTATGTCAAAAATTCTCACGAGAAAGTCGTTAACCACTTGCGAAGGTGGCTTTAGTTTTCTCGGCGAAAATTGTGTCCATACTTTCAAGCTCACTATTAGTGTTTACACTCATTTACCATTAAGGGGCCATCCTATAGAAACCGAGCATCGGGAGGTTAATCAAAATGGTGCGTAGAATTGGGAGAGTTTGATATAAATTTTCTACCACTGTAAAGTCTCAAGTACTCAGACTTTATAGTGGAATGCATACCCCAACTCGGAGGAGCTATCTCTACATGCCTTTCTTCTCCTCAATGGACCCTCTATGTTGATGGAGCTTGATCTTGGTCTGTGCAATCTTACTTATTTCCCCGCATAATGCCTTAGAGTATGGACTTACTAAAATTTCTGTAATAATATGGCTGAATATGAGGCTCTCATCAGGGGTTGAGACTTCATTGACTGAAGCTCAAGACTTAGTGATCCCTCTCGACTTGTGCCTCCCAAGTTGAGGGAAACTTTAATATTCATAATCTCAGCTACCTCCACTTGGTAAAGTCTCTTCTTGCCCATTTCAAGACACATCAAATCATTCACATCTTGAGAAAGAATACTCATGACTCTCGCTAAGCTTGCTACATCTTTGGGATCTATTTAAGAAGAGGCATGTTGAAGAAATACATTTTCTAGTATCCAAGGGTCATGGGTAATTCAAGCAATTAATGAGATAAAGGAACATTTATTGGATGGACCCCATCTTTTTTTACAAGAAGGAACCCTTCACGAAGACCCAACTTCTGCAACTCATCTCCGAAGATAAGCTTCAAACTTTACTATTATTGGAGGTGAACTATACAAACGAGCTTTCTCTAGACCGTACCTCAAATTTCTCTCACCTTGAGGTGATTAGATTAAGAGGTTCACTGGGGATATGTGGAGAACACCTAGGAGGAAGGGCTAGCCCTTAAAATTATAAGGCAAGGGTTCTATTGGCCTCGATGAAACAAGGCAGTTCACAAAAAAATGTGCAAGTTGTCAGTTGCACTCTAACCTCCCTCACATGCCGCATACAGAGCTCTCATCCATTCAAAGCCCGTGGCCTTTTGCTCGATGGGGATTGATATCATGGGGCCTTTTCGATAACATCGGGGAGTTTATCATTTTAGCCGACTACTTCACTAAATGGGTGGAAGCCGAACCACTTGCTAAAATCACGAGGCAAATGCTAAACAATTTGTTTGGAAAAATATAGTATGTCGATTGGTCTTCTGCAAAGATCATCACGACAATGGAACCCAATTTCTTGGAAAAGTCTTTACGTCCTTTTGCAAAGATCTTCACATTCATTTCTTGCATACAGTTTGCACATCCTCAAACTAGGACGGCTACCTGGGACTATACTCAAAGGACTAAAACATGTCTTAAGAAGGGGGGCAATGGGTTGATGAGCTTTCTAATGTTCTTTGGGCTTACCACTACATCCAGATTGGTGAGACACCATATAACTTGTGTTTTGCGAAGCTATTATACCGGTAGATATCGGGTTCCAAGTCAAGAGTTTAATTATTTGATCATGACGTAATGAAGAAAAGCTCGTAGCACACGGACTACTCCCGAAACTTCGTGACATGGCCCTGATTGCTTCTATCACCAAAGGGTTTCATCACTTCAGAGAAGAGTAAAACCTTGTCCCATATCGGTGACTTGGTCCTCTGAAGTCTCAAGGCTGAGAGGCCCTCAACGTAATAAACTCTCACCTCTTTGGGATGACCCATATGTGGTTATAGCTATGGTAAAAAGAACATTCAAGCTCAAGGATCCAGGAGGAAAAACTTTACCGAACTTGGAACACCGAGAATCTCCAAAAATATTATCGGTAATTCTTGCATAATTATTGCAACTTTTATTTTGTCTCATTATCATTTCCTCTTCATGTATTTAGTGGGATAAAGACTTATGTTATTGTCATCATTTCTTCTTGAAACTCATATCCGTGTTAAAATAGTCTTATGAGTGTATCACCAAACTTATCAGAGTAATGAATTTATAGCTTTTATCTTACAAGCTTGCTCCTTCTTCATTTAATCCTCCCACTTAAGAAATATATAACTCATGTTGTATCTCAATCAGAGCATAATCAATGCCTAGGGGACTTGATCGGACCTCTTTCATACAGGTAAGAAGTCAAGTAACACTTTGGCTGATACCTAGGATAGGTCAAAAGGTCCTTGGTGGACATCCCGCGACCTCTTCCATACAAGTTAACGTCATCAAGTAACACTTTGACAAACAATCTCAGATTGGTCAAAAATCCACAGTAGATTCAATTCAACCTCATTCATTCAGGTTAGCATCGTCGAATAATATTCTGACCAATTACCCTGGATAGGTAAAAAAAATAAGAGCATATCATTTAAAAAAAATTTTTATTGACAGCATTAACATGATGATATAAGAAAGAATCAAGATTACATACACAATAATAACAATACATAGAAAAAAAGCATCCTCAAGTGGCCTACATCATATCGGTTGGTGATATCAGCGTCCTCCTCACTGTAGGAGATACTCCTTGGACTCACTCTCAACTCCTTCATCTCACGAATCGATGAAGAGTCTTGAATACTTGGTGGGAGATCCTCAATACTAGCTCGGTCTTGTGATGCACTAAGATTCCTTTTAGGAACCCTCGGATGAAGCCCTCTAAACATTGGTGCTCCAATCCTTCACTTCAACATCAAGAATATGATTACGAGCTTTCTGTACATGGTCTTTAATAATACCGCGATAAACCAAAGAGTTCTTAAAGTCTTCCACTGCCTTCAAGGAGATTTTATTTTCTTCCACTTCTAACATTATATGATCCTTCTTAGAAAGACAATCTTGTAATGCTTTCTTCTCCAGTTCAAGAGCTCTCTTCTCTGCTGCAAGTGCCTTGAGTCTTTTCTCTTTCTAGTGAGTCTCTATCCTCATCTCAATCAACTCATCATGAGTGTGCTCCACCTCCTCACACTAGAGAGAAAGAGGAGTTGACATGTTCTTAGCTTTCACACTTTTATTGATCCTCAAAGTCGCCACTTCTTTGGCCTTAACACTCATCTTTCTCTCCTCACTTGTGATATTTTACCTTCATAAATTCAGTATTTCACTTGTCTAAAGAGACACCCAAATGAGCTATTAGTTCTAATGTTTGAGTTACCTATAAAGAAAAAAAATCATCACAAATATTACACAAAAGAAAAGAAGGAGGAAAAGAAGAAAAGAAGAAAGAAGGGAAGACAATGTACCAATTCATCGCTTTCGTTGGCCTTAGTACATATGTGATTTAACACCTCTTGAGAATGTTGCTTGAGAAACCAACTCCCCATCATGAGTTGAAATAGCTAAACTCTCGAGAGCCAATGGGCGAACATCTTCTTCATAGATATCCGTAGTCACTTCTATGTCTTCTTTTCTTTAGGGAAGAAACATTGCCACCACCCTGATTTTGTGATGGGCTTCTTGAAAGAACCCTATGAATATGAGGAGACCTTTCATCACCTTTACTTGACCTCTTTATTGGAAAAGAATGAGATCTTTCTGCCTGGATGAAAAGGCCAATCTTGAACATTCTATCTTCAACTATATATTTGCTAATGTGATGTAACTCATCTTTGTAAGCTTTCTACAGAATATTAGAGTTGCCAAGATCTTATTCTCTTCAATCGAATGGATCCGGAAGGTCATTCAATCTTCCCATCTCTTGAAGGCTCCACTCATTTTTCACAAAAAGAATCAAGTGGACCAATTTTTAGAGGGATCTCATGTTGAAAATTCTATCCAATTCTTTAAAGCGATAAAAACGTCCACGATCATCAGTGAATCTACACATTTGGCACAAGTATTTGATGTTCAAAGTAACACCACGCTCTCTAAAGAAGATAATCAAATCAACGATGATCACTAAAGCTCGAAATGAAAATTGTGACAAAGCTACATCACATATTTTGAAGATCTCAATCAACTTCGAGCCAAAGAATCACGGTCCCACGAAGAATCATCTCAGAAACAGTAAAGTACCCTGGTGGAGGTGAACGAACTCGATCAAACTTTTTAGCAACAATGACCACCAACTCATTAGGGAAGTGAAATTTTCTGCGGAACACTATTAAACTATCTGATGTGATAGTGGATGATATATCGTCTGCAGCCGTCACATTATGGGTTTTCTTCTTTCCATCACCCTGTGAAAATACATGATAAATAAAGAGGAAGAAATGATAAAAATATAAAAATTTTGTGAAGCAGCTTACTTACCCCAATACTTGGGCGTATCCTTTTTTGACTCTCTCGCTCACGGATAGCTTGGGACAAAATTTTTTTCTTACGATCTCACAAAAAAGATACATATACATAAGAGAAAGAGAGAGAGAAGATACTCCCCTATAATAATGCTCAGAAATTACCTGTCAAACTTTTTGAGTCGTTCGAATGATGGTTCCTAGCTAACTCTTCTCATACCTTGGCGGTTATCATTTTGAACCATCCATTGAAGTTTCAAGAAATCAATTTCCAATAATAAGAAGTGAACTACGGCCTTGATTGCCTCGGTCATTGACAAGAGGGTAGTCGCCTCTTTCGAGGGAAAATCGAACTTGCCGTATGAACTACGGGTCTTGATCGCCTCAAACCCGTCGGTCAGACAAGGCGGTCGCCAGGGAAAATCGAGCCTCGTATGAACCACGGGTCTTGATTGCCTCCATGCTTGGTCGGTCGACAAGGGCGATCACGCCTCTTTGAGGGAAAACTGAGCATATGAACTGGGCCTTGATCACCTCCGAACGACCCTCACCCAAGAAGAAGAGAAATATTAGAGTAGTGGAGAAGTGTGCCTTCCCCTTTGGCCCTAGGGGGGATTTTATAGACCTCCTTTAGGGGCAAAATCGTCAAAGAAGGTCAAAAATTGCCAAAAGCGCCAAAAGCGCTAAAACCAAAGCGCCATTTTCTCCTGGCGGCTCGTCGCGCATTACACCATACGTGCCGTCGAGCGTGGCCAGCGCTAATCGCCCGCCCAGCATGCGCCGACCGACTCGTGCACAGCCGCAGTGACCGTCGACCATGTGCACTTACGACCATTCGCCACGACCAGCGCCCGCCATCCATGGCGCAGCGCCGCATCAACGTGCTCGTAAGTTCTCAAATGGTTCTATAATTCCAAAATCTTTGCATATCACACATCTGCACCGTGATCATAACCTTGTCTCCCATGAAGATTTGTTCTCTCAAAATATATGGTTAATTGACCCACAAATTTTATTGAAGAATTTACTATTTTTAAGTATATGGCATATATATTTTTGGATGATTGAGATAATGTCATCCAAAAATAAGGGGGTAACTGATATGACACGAAAATTCTACTAATTAAGCACGAATCTTGGTGTTAAAAGTAAACTAATCCAGTTGGCGGTGAGATCAAGCACTTAAAATGTCATTAGAAACTTTGGGATATTAGTTAAATCCCTAAATATCCATAAAATATGGAGTGTTTATAGTCAAATCGAATCTCGATGAGGATCTAACAAGCCCAAGATCTCATAATTCTGACTACATTTGAGCATTCAAATACTTAAAATACATCAAATGATCAAAGAAAATATTTTGAGCCATCTGATGAAGTGGAGTGGTTCGGATTTTGCATGTATTTATAGAGACGTCACTCCTCCAATCTATAAATAGCCCCTCATTCTTCATATGAGGGGACCAAGCAAGAGAGAGGAGAGAACTCTAAAGCTTGAAGATCCTCCAAGCACAATCGTGCCACCACTTTCATGTCAACCATACCGCCGTGGCCGCCCCATCGTTGATCCTGTAGTCGTCAATCTCCATTGGTCTCCATCATGATGACCTTCATCATGGGTCGTTCATTGTTCATTCATTTTCCACCAAGCATTACAAACAACTTGACTATATGTTTGTTGTTCGATTTTGGGATTCTCATTGTCGCCTTCTATACAATTATGTAATCCCATTATCGGAAAACTTGTACTCAAAATAAATAAATAGTGGAAGCTTTTTTCTTGGGCTAGGCCAGTGGTTTTCCTCTTTTGAGGGTTTCCACGTTAAAATTTCAAGTTTTCTTGTTCACTCTTTAAATAGTATGTGTCTTTGGATTTCACAATAAGGCTAAGGTGTAAACTTTCACTCTACTGCAACTAGTTTTCTAGCACACAACAGTTTAAACTTGTCGAAGCATGCAATAGTTAAATTCTACTAGTCGAAGCATGAATCTTGGTGTTGAAAGTAAACTAATCCAAAGTTGAAACTGGTCGAGATCAAGCACTTAAAATATCATTAAAAGCTTTGGGATATCAGTTAAATCTATAAATAGCTTTGAAATATAGAGTGTTTATAGTCAAATCGAGCGTCTCGATGAGCCGAATCTAACAAGCCTAAGATCTCATAATTTTGACTTCATTTGAGCATTCAAATACTTAAAATACATCAAATGATCAAAGGAATCATTTTGTGCCGTCTGATGAAGTGGAGTGGTTCGATTTTGCATGTATTTATAGAGACGCCACTCCTCCAATATATAAATAGCCCCTCATTCCTCATATGAGGGGGGGCGAAATAAGAGAGAGGAGAGAGCTCTAAAGCTTTAAGATCCTCCAAGCATAATCGTGCCACCACTGACTCACCACCGTCGCCGTTACCGCCACCGTGATCCTCGCTCGTCAATCTCTGTCGGTCTCCATCATAATGACCTTTATCATCAGTCGATGTATCTGGCTATTCACCATCATCGCTACCATAACTTATTACCACTGAATGTGACTACATAGTTGTTGTTCCCTTCTTATATACAATTATGTAATCCCGTTATCAATAAAAAATTTGTACTTTGAAAAAGATACATAGTGGAAGATTTTTGCTGGGCTAGGCCCCGGGGTTTTTTCCCTCTTTTCGAGATTTTTCCATATAAAAATTTATGTAATTTTCTTGTTCAATCTTTAAATACTTGTGTGTGTGGATTTTATAAAGGCTAAAGTAAACTTTCACTCTACTGGTTTTCTAACGCAGTTTGCCATCATGGAAACTGATTCCCATTATTTCATCTTGTATGGCGACCAAGTTTCCCAACAAGATCAAAACCACCATCGAGGTGGAGCATTTCAAGCTTTTAAAGAGCGCAAGTGAAGAATGAAGATTCATCAAACTTTGTTCCTTCAGATTTTGTCGGAAACTGGGGGGCAATTCTTAATCTCGAAAGATTATCCATATCAATATTCGATATCTATTTGATTATTAGTTAAGAAGTCAATACTAATGAAAAGACCAAGGTTAACACTTTGGCTACAACCACGAATAGATATTTTGATTCGACCTTTTCCATACAGGTTAACATCATCAAGTAATACTTTGACAAATAACCTCGGATGGGTCAAAAATCCTTAGCGAATTCAATTCGATCTCTTCTATATAGGTTAACATCATCGAGCAAAGACTCTGACAAACAACCTTGGATAGATCAAAACTTCGCACCTATTCCATGCAGGTTAACGTCATCAATTAATACTTTGACAAATAACCTCAGATATGTCAAAAATCCTTAACGGATTTAATTTGACCTCTTCACAGTTACGTCATCGAGCAAGACTCGACAAACAACCTAGATAGGTCAAAAGGTCTGGCGGACTTCAGGCCTCTTCCACAGTTGCGTCATTAGATAACACCGACAAACAACCCGGATGGGTCAAAATCACCGGGATTGATTCGACTCCTCCATACGAGTTAACGTCATCGAGTCACTCGACAAAATAATCGGATAGGTCAAAATCCTCCGGATTCAATTCAACCTCTTCCATCTATTGCGTCATCAAGTCACACTCGACAAACAACCTGGATAGGTCAAAATTCTCGTTGATTCGACCTCCTCCATGCAGTTAACGTCATTGAGTCACTCGATAAACAACCTCGGATAGGTCAAAATCTGATATTCAATTTAACCTCTTCCATGTTAACGTCGCCGGGTAACACTCGACAATAACCTCGGGCGGTCAAAATCCTTAGCGGATTCATTGACCTCTCTGAGTTAACGTCGCCAGTCACACTCGACACAACCTCGATAGGTCATCCTATTTGCACCATCGTCGCATCCGCCGTATAATCGCCGGTCACCGGACCATGTCGTTGGTACCATTACCATCAATCTATTTGGTCACCATATTCATCTCACTATGCCGGTGATATTCTGTCGGTCTGCCGGGCCACCCGTAACCAACCACCGTCGCGGACGCGGATTTTATAACCACCGATATCGGTCATCTCGCCGGTGATCACCATCATCGGGTCATCCCATTCTAAACATTGTCATTTGCGGATTCGGCATTGACCATCCGTCGTTCTTATCATCGACCATCTCGATTCCACCGGCCATCAGCGGTCATCGTCACCGGTATCCCGCCAATTAGAGCAGTCTATTTTGATTGCCTTTGCCATTGAACCATCACCGCGTGCCACCTCAAACTTCGGTCGTGAGGGTAGTTGATGCCTCTTTTAGAGAAAATCCCTGCGTGAACTATGGGCCCAATAGCCTCCAAACCGGTCGATTACAGTAGTTAATGCCTCTTCGAGGAGAGCAGCCTCTGTATGAACTACGGGACTTGATCGCCTCTGAACCCGGTCGGTCCGACAAGGGCAGTTGACACCTCTTTTGAGGGAAAACTGGAGCCTCGTCGTATGAACTACGGGCCTTGATCGCCTTCGAATGACCTCCTCCTAAGAAGAAGAGGGACACTCAAGCATATGAAGAGTGTGCCGTCTCCCTTGACCCTAGGGGAGTTTTTATAGACCCCATATAAGAGAAAAAAGTTTAAAACTCGCTAAAAATCACCCAAAACGGTTCAAAGCATAAAGCGGAGAAACGGGCGAACAGGCGAAAATGGATGTTTTTGCCACTGTAGCGTCACATCATTTTCGGCCTGTTGATTGTAGGCAAGCTCTCACCAGCAGGCTCGTTATTCCGTTCTGACTTCTGACCATCTTCACCATGATTATTTTCGCCGAAATCCTTGGCCGATCGCCCGTTCGGCCCGTCCACAGGCCAGCGTTCATTTGATGCCTCTCGTATCCGTCCAGCCATTCGGATTAGCCGCCGGTCCTTCTCCTTAAACGACCCATTCTTCGCCCGGTCACCTACAAGCCCTACACAAACTTTTACACCCGCGGCCCTCAAATCCGCTTCCACGCTAAATGTCAGGGTCTATAAAGAAAACTCGTGTGCGTTGGACACATCGCGCCTTGCATCCGCTTATGATCATAATCATGCTCCCATGAAGATATGTTCTCTCAAAATGTATGGTTAATGGACCACAAATTTCATTGAAGAATGTTATTTTGTATTGACATATATATTTTGGATGATTGAGATAATATCATCCAAAATAGAAACAACGATATTACCTTGAAAATTCTACTAGTGAAGCATGAATGTTAATGTCAAAGCTTTGATTACGAATTAAGACTAGCGAGATCAAGCTTATTATGTCGACTCTTAAACATGGAGTCTTTATAGTTAAATCGAGCGTCTTGACGAGCTGGATCTAACAAGCCCAAGATCTCATAATTCTAACTTCATTTGAGCATTCAAATGCACAAAATACATCATATGATCAAAGGAATCATTTTGAGCTGTCCAATGGAGAGGAATTGTTCGAATTTTGCATGTGTTTAGATGCACTCGCCATCTATAAATAGCCTCTCATTCCTCATATGACCAGCAAGAGAGAGGAGAGTTCTAAAGCGAAGATCCTCCAAAACAATCGTGCCACCACTCGGCGGTCGTCAACCAGCCTCCGTCGCCGCCTACCATCGATCCTTGTCGTTAATCTCGCGATGTCATCGTTGTTCACTCATCTTCTGCATTGCAGCTATCACGAGCATTACTACATAGTTGTTGTTCCCTTCTCTATATAATTACGTAATCCGTTATCGGGAAAATTTTATAAACGATACAGTGGATGATTTTTCTTTGCCGTAGTTTTTCCCTCTTTTGAGGTTTTTTACGTAAAATTTAGAGTTTTCTTGTTCATCTTTAAATACTATTGTGTGATTTTATAACAAGGCTAAACTCTTTCACTCTATGGTTTCTAGCACGCAACAAAGTTATATGCTATAAGGATAATATGAGAAATATTAAGTTGTTGGAGAGTGAAAGGACATAATTGATGATGGATGTTGAAATTCATGACACAAAGATCAATTAATTAAATCATTTTTTTTATAATCAGAGACCACGAGTAAGAAAATGAAGATGGATATTAGACATTAGTTATTGGCATATATTAGATAATGATCGATCAGAAATATTAGAAATGGGCTATGCTGAGCAATCGTCTTGGATGTTCTACTAGAATGAGAAAGACAAATATGAATGCAAATGAGTTACATTGAGCTTGATTATTAAGTTGTGATCAGACTAATTTTTCATGTGCTCAAACTTGTAAGCTTGCCAAAATCTCTCTCTCTCTCTCTCTCTCTCAGAGAGAGACAGTTATAAGTAGCTTGAATCCTAGCTCATTTATGAATTGAGTTAACCTAGTGGGTTTGTTAAATAGCTCTTGAACCCATCAATAAAGCTTGAGCCAACTCACAAGTAAGCTCAACATATTTACACTCTTATGAAGCAAATGATAAGACAATAAGTCACGTGTGCTATCAATCGATGGCTTACAAGCATCTGTTAAACATAGATGATATAATATCATAAATATAAAAATCGTTAAACGATCAGTTGAAATATAAGTAAACAGCAATGACAGTTAACAAATATGTGATTTTAATAATGAATACACATTGGATGACATTTGTTAAGGAATGCTAAGCGTCAGGCCACAGTGAGATATCGACCGGACATTTCTTACGATAGGAGGAGAAATTAGGCAGCCAAAAACATAAACATCAAATGTCATGATCAACAAACATAATTGTTATTCTACAGATGTCTAATAGTTGAAATAGATAATGATGATTGATCCTTTTGGTTGAGAGAAATTGGGCGGCTAAAAAGTTGTTTGACATTTATATATAAGAAAATAACACACTATTATCATTAATAATAATAATAATAATAATAATAATAATAATATAATAATAATATATAATAATAATAATATGCAAATTATTATTATTATGATCATCAATGTATAATTTGTTAGAAATAAGTAAATTAGTATTTTCTAGTATGGGCTGTTAAACAAGCTATAATTAAATTGAGGGTGTATTTGTGACAGGTTTCTAGTTATTTATTTTTTTTTAAAAAAATAGTTAGAATATAAAGCAAATTCGTTTGACTATCAATTTTTTTATTATTTTTTTAGAAAATTTTGTAGTAAAAAAAATATTCTGAGAATCAGAGTTGTTAGAATATGGTGCTCGTCAGAAAATTATTTTTTATTTTTTTAAAAAAAAATATTTATAATATGCATCTTTTTGAAAAAGCAATTTTCTCTACAATTATTTTATAATTATCTTTTCAAAAATTATATTTATCCTAAATTGACTCTAAAGCTGCATTCGAAAATGCATCAGTAATGAACATTGGGAGATAGCTCCTTCCAATATGAGATCATATTAATTGTTGCTCGTCAATTTAATACTGTTGTATACGGGACGTAACTAACATCTTCTTAAAATAAGACAATTTTCTCACGATACTTATTTTTTTTGAAAATTACTTTAATAAAGTGCAAAGTTATCGTGTTCATCAAAATAATAATTTCCTCAATAATTTTATTAAGAGATTAATAATTTGAGATCCATTTTATTTTATTATTTATTTTAATTTAAAAAATTATATTTGACATGCTTTTTTATATATTATTTTTATTATTTAAAATAAATTATAATATTTTTAAAAATATTTAAAATAACTTTTAGACATTTGAAGTAGATATTTTTTTCAAATAATTATCATTGCTAGTAATGTTACTTATTATCTTCGGTTATCACAATCACTATTACAAGTCTATTGTAGCTATTCTATTAGTGGCCGCCGCAATCACAATATGAAAAATAAAAAGATAATACATTTATTTTATTTGAAATTATTAATAAAATAAAAAAAAAGAAAATATTAAAAATAAAGATAAAATTGATTCTAAATGACAAAGCTTTTTGTTAGTTTTATTTTTCAGAAAATATTCAAAAGTAATTACAGTTATATTTAATTATTAATTTTTTAAGTATCTTTTTTAAAAGTTTTGTGATAAAAAAAATTTTGAGAATCGATACTTCCCGGAAATTAATCGATCCGAATCTGGCGTTTTCGAAATCTTTCGTAATCACCGATTTTTCAAACTTACACAATGCGATGAAGACGACATGTAACATCAAGCGTATCGATCCTCATCGACTCGGATCGTTTATCGAGCATGAAATGGATCGATCCAAATGGTCACCACGACATATTTATAGTCGGCTCGTCGAAAGAATCAACCATCAGATCCCAATTCGACATCATTAAGACGCATCATCAAAATACACCGTCTCATCGAGGGATATTGGGTCGTCCAGTGGTTATGGAGTGGTTGGAGTTTTAATTTACGCTCCCAAAAAATCTATAAATGAAATTCTCACCTTAAGGACAAAATCGATTTGAAGAGAGCTCAGAACCATCGGTCGATTGTACGTCTATCATTATCAACCACCGGTGGTGCACGAAGATCGGGGCTTATGGAGATCTTAGGACTAGAAAAGATTCTTGCTCCTTTCTCCACGAAGATCGAGGTTGCTCAGGAGGATCAGTTCAGCTTTTGGGAAATTTCACCCGGGTTGGAGTTGACCGATGTTATTATTTTTCTACACTCGAATATTGTTTACAACACCTTCTTCTCAACTAACGAGAAGCAATATCTTTTCATAGTGAAAGTTCTGGTACAGGCGTGGTTTTCCCTTGGGGTTTTCCGTATAACCCGTGTTCATATCCGCTTGTGTTGGATAATTTTTTGCTGACGAAGATCTAGCATCTTAAATTCTCTAGCACGCAACAAGAATTATTAGAATATGATGTCTCTCTAGAAGTTATTATTTATTTATTTTTTAAAATAATTTTAATATTCATAATAATTTTTTTAAAAATTATTTTTTTCATAATTATTTACGTCCGGAGTCCGCACGTAGCTTTACGTGCGGACTCCAATCATGACAGCGTGGCAGTTAACGGCAAAATGGCCGTAAGACGGAAGCGGTCTATTTTTGATTTAGCGCCCGACCCGACCGATTTACCTCGTAAACCTCGGGAACAAAATATCTGCGTCGTTCGGTATTCTTTGTAATACTCGTATGGGGCTTTCGACGAAGAGAATTTCTGAGCTCCTGTCGGTCAGCCTCCGTCGTTCGATCAGCGGCTTAGGGCTTAATTTCAAATTGAGGTATTCGGTTGGTTACAGGTATTTCCATGCATTGTTGAACTTGAAAGATTTTAGGGTTTTCTGTCTTTGTCCATTCTGATCCATCGGTATGTGTTTAGGTTTATTTATGGCGTCTCTTTGATTTTATATGGCTACCCTCGTACCCACTGTACCCTCGTACCTCCTCGATATTAGAGATGATTTTGTTTTTTTTGTTGATTGTTTGCTGTACCCACGTACTCTCAGAAACAGCATTACCCTATACTTTCTTGAGATTTTGCATTTTTTTGTCCATTTTTTCCCGTTTGGAGGGCATCTGGCTAGAATCCGTTATGAATAATTGGGAAGTTGTGTTTTCTTAGGTTTGGGTGTGTTACGTGGAGAAAATGAATGTCGTACCTCGTACCTCTGTACTATACCCTCCCTCGATATTAGAGAGATTTTGGGCTATTTTTCTTGATTGTTGGTCATTTTTTGAGACAATGTTTCTTGCTTTTACGGAAGTAGATTAGAGGTTGTTTGGAAGCTAATTTTGATGCTTGTTTGCAAATGTACTCTCAGAACCCTCTACCTGTACCTCATACTTTCTTGAGATTTTGCATTTTTTTCAGTCCATTTTTTTTCGTTTGGAGGGCATACTATGGCTAGAATCCGTTATGAATAAGCGAGTTGTGTTTTGCCGTTTGGGTGTGTTTTGTGGAGAAAATGAATCGTACTCACATACTGTACCTCTATACCTGCCTCACTCTGTACCTCACACCTCTGTACCCTCGATATTAGAGATGATTTTGGGGTATTTTTCTTGATTGTTGATTGTTTTGAGACAATGTTATTGCTTTTACGTAGTAGATTAGAGGTTGTTTGGAAGCTAATTTTGATGCTTGTTTGCAAATGTACTCTCCGAACCCCTCTGTACCTCTGTACCTCTATACTTTCTTGAGATTTTGCATTTTTTTCAGTCCATTTTTTCCCGTTTGGAGGGCATACTATGGCTAGAATCATTATGAATAACTGGGAAGTTGTGTTTTGCCGGTTTGGGTGTGTTCTGTGGAGAAAATGAATCAGCCTCATACTTACATTATCACTCACTCACTATACTTTCTTGAGATTTTGCATTTTTCATTTTTCTTGCATATGTAGAATCCGTTTTGAATAATTGGGAAGTTGTGTTTTTCTTGATGTGTTCTGTGAAGAAAATGTGTACCTCTACCTGTACTCGATATTAGACGATTTTGGGCTATTTTTCTTGATTGTTGGTAGTTTTGAGACAATGTTTCTTGCTTTGGAAGTAGATTAGAGGTTGTTTGAAGCTAATTATGCTGTTTGCAAATGTACTCTCAGAACCCTACCTCTGTACCTCATACTTTCTTGAGATTTTGCGGTTTGGATGTGTTACGTGGAGAAAATGAATCACTGCCTGTACCTCTGTACCTGTACCTCATGTACCCTCACGATATTAAGGTGCTTGCAATCCATTATCTTTGTTAATATTCGATTACCTTACTTTATTTTGAAGTTGACATGCAAAAGGATAACGTCAGATCGGGCAGTGCCATCGAGTATTATTTGATAATATTACGCTCTAGTGAAGTGGTGAAATATTGAAGTTCACTTCTGAACCAATTTGTCAGTTACGGCTACAAGACTCGGTTGCCATAACCTCATCTATCTTCTTTGGGACATCGGACAAGCCTTTTTTTGGGTGGGCGGTGCATTTCTTTCACCGGATGAAGTATGTGATCTTTGGGGATGCCAAAAGGGAGAAAGTTTTATAATCCCATTGTCTGTATAGTTCGAGATTATAAGAATAAGCTCGAGCAATCGGATAGCTCGTTGCGGCACGGTTTGTCTGATTAGTTTTCTTATTTCAAATTTGTTCTTTGCATACCACAACTATAGAGTAGCTTCTAGTTTAATTTTTTACGCTGATAATATTGAAAAATTTGCTGAGTACAATTGGGCTGAAGCCATTTGGGCCTTCTTAGTGTCACAATTCAATGGCATTACAAGAAAGATACACACACAGCAGGCGCCTGGCTACATGAGTGGCTTTGTCCCTCTTCTTATGGTATGTTCTGACCCATCAGTTATGTTTTACTTGATGTGAGCAAGTTAACCTGTATAAATGTTTCTTGTAGATCTGGGCGGCTGAGCACATTATTAGCATTAGGCTGCCATTTCCGTCTGCACACGTATGTTGCGTTGGCCTAAAATAAAGTTCTGCATGTTGCCTTGACGATTTGGGAGACCAGTCTGAGGACATTAGTTATGTTCGTTCATTTGGTGTAGTAATGCATTTACATGTTGTTTGTCATATCTATCTTTGGCTTAACGCACAGTCCCACACTGAGGACTTATCGAGAAGAGGAGACACGGCTCATTGAATCATCCTCTCCTCCCCATGAAACTTCCTAGCGAGCTCGACATCGACCCCATCCAGCGGTCCGACCATTCTTTGCTCTCTTGATTCCCAGTATATCTCTCCCAAATATTCCCCAAGTGTGTCAGCTTGCCTCACTTTACCCCAATGAAGGATCTGCAATAGATAGGTTATTTGCGGGTTTGAGGGAGTTGAGGAAGTTGTGGCATCTACCATCTGCGGTGAGAGGCTGGATGGCATTCATGCAGTTCTGCTGAGGGTACCTGCAAGAAGTGCTTCCATCCCAGGTGGGGTGGAAGGCACTCTGAGGAGACCAGGGGTATCTTCTCAGGAGACCTTTAGTGGAAACACCTCCGGTGGAGTCTTGTGCCAGCTTCAGTGGTGAAGGGAGGCTCCCGAGCATATACTGTCGGCCCTTCATTGGCGACCTTGTCTGCGTCGGGTGAAGGCAGATGAGAAGAGGAAAACTATGTTCTCTCAGTTCACCACTACATTCTGCTAAGAGTGGTTGTTCGATTCCCTCCACCCACACGGCGGTACGGGGTATTACATTAATTTCATGAATAATGTGATACAATAGATGACCAGTTGTTCGGTTTCACCCTTCTGAATTCGCAGGCTGGCGTCGGCGAGCCGATTTCCTCTGATGAGCCATCAAAGGCTATCGTAGTTGTGGAGGAGCACCAGTCCGAGGTAAGCAGAAGTTCTGATTCTCGAGCTTTAGATGACAATGGATATAGCTTTTTACCAATTATTTCAGCCTAAATAATTATATTACACTAGAGCCGCGGCTCGTGACTTCCCATCCAGAGATGGCATGCCGGTCGATGCTCCAACTCATAGGCCGGTGTGCTCGATTCGGGACAAGTAAGTCACCGCATCTTCCTCCTTTTCACCAGATTCAAATGTCATATCATTCTAACTACTTATTAATTTCTCGCTCAATAAATTACAAAAAATAGCTTTCGATAATGCGGGGAGATCTGATTACTCATGTGGAAATATTATTATTTAGCGAGATTGACGATTCTTGATGGATCGGTATCGGCCGGATACACGCGTCGATCGTTTGCATATCTGTTGAGAAGTACTCCTACAGGATTGTATGTCCCATTCCTTTACATTTCATGCTTACATTGGGTGAGTTACTCCTCCAAAATTAGTGGTTCCGCAATTCATTCTTGATATTCATGTATATCTGCTGTGACTTATAGATGTTATCTTGCATCCTTATTATGCATATATGGCTTGCTAAAAGAAAGCAAGATGTATATCAGGCATGTCACTGACCGATTACATCAGTGGTACTTACTCCCGGTTATCCATAATCGACCTTGGACACTTCTTGTCGGTAATATCAAGCTTGGCGTGTGGTCATTTTACGACTCATTACCAAAAGCCCGACACATAAAACCATTACAGGAAATGGTATGCACTCTTCTTGCGGGTTCTCACGGGGATCTAACTAATACCTTATCCATCTTCTGCGATTAAATTCGGCTCGGGATATCGCCATTATTTTGGCGAGTAAAATGGCGGTTGAAGCGGTGGCGGGTTGCCAGTCAGTCAACCGGTCATTGCGGCATGTTCATTTGCAAATACATGGAGGCGGTATCGAGAAGCCGATGGAGCTCTGAACCGGGGGACAAAAGATGAATAGATTTAGGGGACTTTGTTTTATGCGATTTTTTGCTTGGCCTCAAAAAATACTTAAATAAAATTTGGATGCTTGAGTTGTTCTCTGACGCATTACATTTAGGTAGGGATAATTCATTACATTATTTGGTGGGTTTATGTAGGGATAATTGATTGTTCTCTGACACATTACATTTAGGCATGTTCATTTGCATTTTGAGGCGACTTTTGAGAATAGATGATTTTTTTAGTTTTGTTTCACTTTACGTAGCACGGTTGTTGGATCATGGTAACTAAATCCAACCAAAGCAATAAGGTGGGCTGTTGAATTTTAGGAGATTTGGTATTTTGTACTCTCTGCGGTTTTGTTTCACTTTGTAACTGGTTGTTGATCATGGTAACTAAATCCCGAGGCAATGATGGGTGTTACGGAATTTTAGAGATTTCACGTATCTGCTGTACATGCCTCTGTGCATACGTACCTTTGTACCTCTGTACTCTGTGCCTCATAATCTGTACCTCGTACCTGCATGCCTCTATATTACATGCCTCGTACCTTTTGTACCTCACGTACTCTATACCCTTCTTGTACCACTTATATATATATTTCATTGGATTTATTTTTTTAAAACACTATATTTTTTTAATATTTTTAAAAATAATTATCACTATAAAATATATTTTTCCAAATCAAAACATAAATAAAACAAACTAATAATGATAAATAGAATAAATAAAATACAACTGAGATTACTTAATTTCTCAGTTTACTTAATATACATTGTAACATAAAGTATATATATATATATATATATATATATATATATATATATATATATATATATATATATATATATAATTTATTTTTTTATTGATTATTTTAAAACAAAAAAATGGTAAGATAAAAAGAAAAGAAGATGCTCCACGTGCAGCTAGGTCGTATTTTCGTGATTTCATCAACGTTATTCTACATTGAACATATGATTTATTTAATTCAATGTTAATATTAAATAATTTGAATTTTTTTAAAAGAGTTAGGAATCGGTTTTAAGCAAATTTTAATTAAATCAAAACCAAAATATCATATTAATAAATAAAACAATTACCTATTTTAATTTCTCATTTACTAATCATCATTTAATTTTTCTAAATTTGTATTATTAAAATCAAAAATTAATTTTAGAATTTTAATTAAATCCTCTCGTCAGCAGATAAAACAAATCCAATGCACACTCTCTAATTAAAATTTAGAAACATGTTAGCTGTAACTTAGTATAAAAATATATTTTTAAGATATGATATTAAATAGTTTAGTATATAAATAAAAAATGAATAAACAAATATCTATTATTATAAATTTAATTTTTTTAAAAAAAATAAAAAATAAAAAACATATCTATTAAAGCTTATATTTGTTTCGCAACATGCATAGTTTTCATAAGTAAAACATAAAATAGAAACAGTTTTAGATGGTCCAATTAAGATGACAATAATGCAAATGAATATCTTTCAAAATAAAATTTTAAGTAACTTTTATTGGTGCGATTCAGTTTCAAGACTTTACTAAAGTTATGAAATGAGGAAAAAAAATACAAGCATTATGACTAAAAGCGAGAAAAATGAAATTAAAAAATGCCTTCTTGGATAATATCATGCATCAAAATGCCGTCTTGTAATAATATCCATCATGCAGTGTACCCTTGACATATTGGTTGATTGATGAGGTCGGGAATTCACGTGGTACAACATCGTAGTAATGGTACAACATCTTAGTAATGGATGAATGTTTGGCGTCAATGTGAAATATTCTAGGCTTACACGTGAAAAGGGCATAACGAGCGGGCTGAGGTGGCGCATCCGTTCTCTGACACTCTCGGACTTCACTTTTGTTTCTAAGACAAGAAAATATAATGAATTAAATATTTACGAACTATAAGTAATAGCAACATAGAGGCAAGTAGGATAAGTACTTGTGGATTTTTGGATTTCTCCCAATAAGCCTTGAGCCTTGCGTTGGAAACACCCTTTGGGCGTCTCTTGATTGGATCCTTCTCCTTATCCTTCGATGATGTGGTCGCCTTCTTCCTCTTAAGCGATCATCAAGCGGTGGAGAATTTCCCAATTACGAGTCCACTTCATCAGATAAGTCTTAAGAGATGCAAGCATGTAATCCTCGGCAATCTTATTATGCTGGGAGCTAATTTGATATGCATATCGACTTATATGGTTCACGAAAATAATGCCATTCCATCTCGCTCTCCACATGTACTCCAACTTACGTATGAACCATCGATGTAGATGTCCCTCTTTGCTCGGTAGACCACCGCATGAGGAGGTACTTATCCAGGAATCATGACACATCATTACGGCTAAGAACTCTAATGCTGTGCACAAAGTATGCCCATCATTTCAAATTTCCAGCCAAGAAATATCCATAGTAGACACATCAAAGTGGACAATCCGGGTTTTGGATGCATTCTTCTTCTCTAAGTTCCTCACCAGTACTCCATGGGCTATCATCGATGCTTGAGATAATCCCCAACTCCATGCAAAATTCTTCTTGAACATAGAGTAAAGCTTCCTCGTATAAAACAAAAGCGACTTGCTTAGAATTGGACTACTCTAAGCGGGAACAATTCTTTTGGATACACTTGAAGTCTTCATCATGTTCATTTAAACCATGTTTCCATCACCTTCTCAATCCCAGAAACAATCTGTCTGAACTTGTTGGCTTGAAATACCATGACACCAGTATTTGTGGCCTCCTTCTGTTGACAAGATGCCATACAAAATTTATCTTTGTTGAATGTGGTGGACCATTTACGCTAATTTTGTAAAGTTGGATAGGCATGATCATGCAAATTGCCCTCCTCTAGCATGGCGGACCAAGCATCCTCAAACTCATCCTCGTGTCACATTTGCTCATGCATGCATAGAATAGCCCTTGAACTCTCTTGCTTACTAATGATGATGGACCTTGGAGGGCTTTCTTTGAGATATACCATTGGCACAACCTATGGCGTATCGCATTACATTCTCGATAGCTCTCGCCATAGCTGATCTTGATCGGTAAATATCGTTATAGGATGCACACCCACCATCAGAAGAAATGTCAGAATAACCATGTGAATGACTTCGATGGTCTCTTAGACAAAAGGCTACTCGAATAAGGCGTTTTGCCAATGATGATTCACTCCAGAGTGGGGCAGAACAAGATTATATTTATTTTGATAGCTAGTATCAAAATTATCACATCCCAAAACAATCAAATTCAACCCTAGACATACCATTGCTCCAAAAAAAAACTCACCAAGCAATCGGCATCAGCACGAACATCCATGCAAACATCTCGTCCATTTGCTTGTCTTTCCTTGAACAGCTGTATTAATTCGTTGCTATCACCACTTGCAATCCGTGACCTTCGCTCTTTCTGGATGAAATTGAAAGCATCTCTTTTTGTGAATCTAATATTCTCTACCCCACCAACTTCCTCAGTTAGATAGCTGAGCGTGCGTCGGTTACCTAATATCGTCCTTCGTCTTCAAAGCGATGCCTTCTCGATGCATCTGCGATCGAGAAGATGTGATCACCAGTCTCTGCCAATGAATGATTATGGCTCTCTATATATTTTTTAATCGACCAATTCCCCTCAAATCCACAGAATCAGAATCATGTGGACAACCGGTCCATTATCAGTTTCTTGAATTTTGTTATATGGTTTTGGATTGGCGAGTTTTACCTGCTTTTACAGAGAAAATCTTTGATTTCAATTTCTTAGAGTTTGGCCAATAACTTGTATGGTCTTTTCTAACGAAGCGGTTTGATGTGCATAATCTGATGCAGTGCATAAGCTTGGTTTCATTATACGCGTGCTAGAATACCCCAAATTTGGGTCATTAGATAAAACAACTTCATCATCGCATTGCTCATTCACCACATTCATTTAAAACATAGAGTCCAGACGGTTCATAGATAGAGAGCATAGATGAAGCAGAGAGTCGAGAGCATAGAGATGCAGTTAGTCGAGTCTGAACACAAAAAAATACCCAAATCATTGAGCGACCAAATTGCAGCAGGAGTGAGAGATCTGAGGTAGAGGGTATAGAATACTGAAGGTATAGAGGTGAAGTGAGTGAAGGTATATACGGAAGGTATAGAGGTATAGAAGGTATAGCGGTCTAGAGGATAGGTATAGAAGCGGAATCTGAGGAGAGATGCAGAGGTATGCAGTACAAAGGTACAGAGATGCAGAGAGAGATCTGAGGTGCAGTCTGAGGAGGTATAGAGTGCAGTGCTGAGAATGCAGAGGTGCGAAATCTCTAAAATCCGTCGAGCGACCACCTTGCTTGATTGGGATTTAGTTACCATGATCGAACAACGGGCTACTGAAGTGAAACAAACAGCGGAAAAAATGCATACATACGAAAAGACACTCTGAGAGTACATATGTAAATAAGCACTAAAAATTAATCAAATAGCCACCAATTTTTCTCACGAAGGATTACACTGAATATGTTTTCTCAGACAAAAAAATCATGAAAAATAAATATGAATGGGTGGTCTGAGAGAGCGAGTTCACGCATGAAGTCTGAGAGAACTCAAGTGTAGAAATCTAACTTAAATAAATAAATTACAAACTATCATTTGTCATTTTACATATACAACTCCTTAAAAAGATTAGATCCATTTTTTATTCGACATCATCTATTTCCTCAAGCGCCTCCATTTCCGATTCATTCTCCTTCTTCATAGCTCTTTGTAATGCTCATTTCGGTCACGCAAATAAAAAAATCTGACCCCCAAATGAAGATATTTTAAATTTCTCCACACATATACTCATTCTCCAGATTGGGTAGCCGAGCGAAAAATAGCGTTTCAGTCTTCTGGCGTCATTTTTTTGGCGTTAAGCACGCAGCGTCGTCATCGGTGGAGTCCCGCCGTAAAGCTACGTCGGACTCGTAATCCCTCGTGAGCGAATGAGGAAAATGGTTAGGCATGGCATGTTCCTCGTGCCTTCTCACGTCATTCTCACGACATTCTTATTTCAGAATATCAAAATAATCTCTTAGCTCGGTTGATAAGGGCAAATATGATTATAAACTCCTCAGTTCATATTCGATTCTTCTTCAGGATGGGATACATCTTTAATTAAAGGAAAGAAAGGCTTGTGGGTTTAGAGTTTGCGCTTCCAATTAGTGTTAAATCACTATAATATGAGTGAGATCAAAAATAGACATCTCATCACGAAAAAATAATAATAATAATAATATTTTTATAACACTTAAAAAAAGCAATTCTGCAAAAACACGAGTTGAAATTAAGTTTCTATCAGCAAAAAAGTGTGATGATAAAAATTAAGTTTTTAAACATTAATGATATTTTTAAAGAACATGTATCATTAAATAATAATAGGATGATAAAAAAATATTATAAATGCAAGGCATTTTAGTCTAGTGGTTGAGAGTTTTAATTTTCAACTAAGAGGTCTTAAATTGAAGTTCTTGTATATATATTATATGTGTGAGTTTGTGATTAAAATCACTCAAATATCTCAAAAAAAATTATATAAAATTATTTTTAGAAATTGCATACATCTAAAATATAATCAAATAATAATAATAATAATTTACGTTAAAAGCATTTATTATTGCATTCATTTGATGCAACATTTTAATTGCAAAGATTATATTGATCTTATTTTAAAATATTAATTTTTTTTTAAAAAAAAGTAATAACTATAATTGATTGATATCATTTTAGAATGATCAATTTCATAATTCTTATATATTTATATATATAACTTCTAAATTTTCATATTTATATAAATAACATAAAATTCTTTAATATTATATCAAAAATAGCATCATCATTAATTTTTTGAATTGAAATATCCTCATCACACATAGGGAAAGTACTACTACTATAAATATCAAATTATGAGTGTTGAATTGCATAAGAATTATGCGCTATGTATATAAATTTCTCTAAAATAATTAATATACCCTCTAAAATGATATAAATCATATTATTATTATTATTATTATTATTATTATCAAATATTAATATACAAATTTGTTATTAATTTAAATGTTATATTGGCAGATAATTTGTCGAGCATTGGGAGGCAAGACAGGAAGGGCAAGTAAAGGATGGGATATAGGGGTGACTTGTATTAATCCCTCTACTTCTTCCATGAGCAATTTCTTCTCTGCGCTCGGCGTCCTCCCTCAGCTTTCTGTGATCGAGTGCCATCGCGATGAGGTGAAACAATTAAAATAAATTAAAATTAAAATTTGATTTTTTTTAAGCTAAAATAAATATGTTTAAAAGATAATAATACAAAAAAAATATACCTCTTTTAACATAATTATAATTTTCATTTATTTTTTATTTCCAATATAAAAATTATTAGAATTATTATATACATGATAATTAAATTTAAAATATAATAAAAATTAATTTTTTATCAATGATGCAAGCTTTTTAATGTATTTATTATTATATACTAGGAACATATATATACATAGTACACAATTCTTATGCATTTACATATCTAATTTATAAAATTTGATATTTATAAAAAAAATAAATTTTTATGGATAAAAAAGCATATCACTTTAAAAGAGTAAGCTATATTTTTGATGTAATATAAAGCTACATATTATATAAATATATAAGAATTATGTGTATATATGTAAATGCCTCTATATAATATCATAGTTGGCTAGTGCCCCTTCTAGTCACCCCAAATTTCATCATTGCACATGGATACATATATTTATGTTCGTCTATCTAAATTAAGGTGGAAACATTTGAATTATCTTGTTAAGGTGTGGGAGTTGCCATCATTCGTAGAAGTATTAGTTCGATCCGAGAAGACGAGAATTGAGATGTTTAGGTGTGGTGATCATATCATGGGCATTCAAGGTCATCCCGAGTACACCAAGGACATACTTTTGCACCTCGTTGATCGCCTTCTTGATCTCAATCTCATTGAGGTGAATTCTTAAGCAATGATAATTATTTTTTTGTCATGATCTAAATGGTGTAATTTGAGTCATAGAACTAATCTTTCTATAAATACAAGAATAAAATTATATATATCAATATATCTCACTCTCTCTCTCTCTCTCTCTCTCTCTCTCTCTCTAAATATTTCACCCTAAGGAGAACTTTACATCATGAAAGGGTGAGATGCCCTAAACAAAATAACTCTCTATATCTTTGTATTTGAAAAAAAAAGGAATAAAGTTGTGTACTTCTGATGTTATTGAAAATTTAGCAAGAATATCGCATGTATTTAATTGTGTTCTAATGAAAATAATTTTTTTTTTAAATGAGTCTATGTTGATTGTTTTTATGAAAATTTAATCAAAATAATTGAAGTACATAGTAATAAACTTAAGAAAAACTTTTATATATATATATATATATATATATATATATATATATATATATATATTGATTTTGTATGAAATAAGACTAATTTCTGGTGTTTGATGCAGAAATGGCATGCTGAAACAACGAAGAAATCAATTTGACAGAGCGAGAAAGAGGAGAGGCTGTGCAGAGGATTCTTGAAGGGAAGGTTGTAGTAATGAACTAATGGCTTGTGATTTAGAAGATGTTGGAGGTTAGAAGTCTGTGCAGTTTCTATATGGGGAAGAAGATTAATGATGAAATATGGTAAATTATGTGCAAGGCAACTAAGCTTAGTGAAGCTTTGCTGTCAACAAAGAAGTCTTTGATTTAAGTTTTGTATATATATTATATGTGTTTGTCATTAAATTGACTCAAATGTCCAAAAAAAAAAAGATAAATTATTTATTATTTGAATTTCCCTATAAATTATTAATTATTGCAATATAAATTAAGGTCTTCCACAATATTAATAAAATTCCGGAGCTTACCGAACAGTTTGATGAAAATATTTTCAAATTTATTCGAGATAGTGTATGGATGCTATTTACTTGTTTTGCAAAAGGTGTAGTTACCTATGCAAGTTAGAAAAAAGAGAAGTGAAAAGTTATATATAAATCTTCACTAAATAATCTTATATATATATGCTAGAAAACCATTCGCTAAGTAAAAGTTATCTCTTACTGCTTTGGAAGTCAAAACTGCACGATTTAAAGCGACAAGAAAACTCACGTGGAAAACATCGAAGAGGAAAACCCGAGGGCTAGCCCATAAAAGCTTCCACTATATCATTTGAGTGCAAGATCTTCCAGGGATTACAATTATATGAAATGCAGTTCTTGTAATAAACGATGTTGGACGATAAACGATGGTTGGTGATGTTGACACGATGGCCACATAGTGGTCGGTTATGATGGCGGCACAATGCGATGAGCGAGATCGGTGGCGGCGGCAGTGGCCGGGTTAATTGGCATTTGGACTGAGCTCTCCTCTCTCTCTTGCCTCTCTTCTCTTCCTCCCTCCATGAGAATGAGCTATTTATAGGTGGAGGAGTGGCGTCCTAAATACATGCAAAAACCAACCACTCCACTTCATGGGCGGCTCAAATGATCCCCTTTATCATATGATGTATTTTGTGCATTTGAATGCTCAAATGAAGTCGATTGTAAGATCTTTGGCTTGTTGAGCTCGAGGCTCGATTTGACTATAAACATTCTATATTTAAACTTTTACGAATTTAACGATGTCTCAAAGTTTAATGATATTTTAAGTGCTTGATCTACCGGTTTGATTTCTAATTAGCTTTCGTCAAGATTCGTGCTACTAGAGGAATTTTAGTCATCATTCTATTTTGGATGATATTATCTCAATTATCAAAAATATGTATCTTAACAAAATAGCAAATTCTTCAAAAAACCTCCATTATTACACATTTTGAGGAAACAGTCTTCATATAAGCCAGATTATATTCAGGAGTAGATGTACCAAATATGTGTAGGTATGTGAGTGTGAAATTTTGAGGTTCTGGACCCATCATCACTGAGGCGCTCAGTGCTATCGGCCGACGATGGCGGTACAGCCCAGCCTGCAGCAATTCGATTCTGGTTCTGGCGGGGACGGCTGCAGGCAATTTCTGGCGACGCAGGGGTCAGCGGACGATTGAGAGCGATTGCTAAGTCCTCTCAGCCAACAAGGCAGCAGTGGTGGCCTCCATGGCAGACATATACGCGAGTGCACAGCGGCCTTCCGACCAAAAAACACGATTTTAATGGCCGGCTGGCGGTTTTCGGTTTTGATGATTTTATCCTTTTCTGGTCTATAAAACAGTAGGAAGACACCTTCTTCTTAGAAGGTCGTTTGAGTCAAGGCCATTCATATCACCTCGGTTTCTCGAAAAGGTGTTAATCTTCTCCGGATTGAGGCAATCAACCGTAGTTCATCTGGTGAGGCACCGTTTTCCTCAAAAAGGCGTTGGTGCCTTTGGACCTGGGTTTGGAGGCGATCAAGACCCATAGTTCATCTAGAGCTTGTTTTCCCTCGAAGAAGCGTTGACTCCACTTTGACGCGTTTGGAAGCGATAAAGGCTAGTTATACGGTGAGCTCGGTTTTCCTCGAAAGAAGCTTGTCCACCGGACCGGCCTTTAAAGCGATCAAGACTTATATGAGCTCATTTTCCCTCGAAAAAAGCGTTGGCCTCGTCGAGCAAATCAGGTTTCCGTATGGTCAATGGCGGCAGTAGTTCGAACTAAGTCGGTAGTGGAAGAATAACCGCGATGATTGGTCAGCGTTCACCGCATGGAGCCAGCGATCGGCAGTGGTCGGTGCGACACCGGCAAAGTTATTTGCAGAATGAAAATGGCAACCAGCAATGTCGCTGGATAAGTTAGTAGTCAGAATAAAGGCAGCGATTTGTCAGCCCGGTTCACCGATGTTTCTGATGCAACCAACCCAGCGCATCCCGCAATGAAAGTGGCATTAACCCAACGTTGTATCGGCAAATGGTAAACAAATCGCCAGTAGTCAAAGTGGCGATGCGTTAGTCCTCAGCGAGATAATTCTGGCGTCTGGTACCAGATCAGCGATAGTCATGCGACCAGCGATGGTCAGCGTAATGTGACAAGGCAAAATCGTGCCATCCTATAGTATTGCAATAAGCAAGTGGTACCAGCCTGCCAATAGTCAGCAGTGGCGGTGCGTCAATACAGCGATGACCAGCGAGATAGTTTAGCGAAGATGCCAGCGATGGTTGCGGTAACCTGATAATAATCAGCGGAGCCATATAATGGTTTAAACAAGGTCAGATTCATAGCCACTCCAAGCGGTGATGATAATCAGCGGATAGATGGATAGTGGCGATAGTCAGCGGCATAACCAACAACGTGTAGCGTGAACCAGCTTCTGAGGTTCAGGGTAATTCAGCGATGTATGTATGTCAACGGTGCGGCCGCGTCTTGGTAGGATGACCGGCGATGATGGTGAACCGTGAATTAGCGATTGGTGGCGGTGTGATGGTAGTCGGAAGTATAACCATCTACGACAGAGGTTTGCATGACAAGCGGCATGATGGCTTAAACGTCATTCGCGGGGATGACAAAACAATGAGGATTTTCCTATCAGGATGTTTGTTAGAGTGTTACCGATGATAACACTGTGGAAGAGGTTGAATTATCCAGGATTTTGACTATCCGATTTTATTTGCCAGTGTTACATGGCATTAACATATGGAAGAGGTTATGAATCGAGATTTTGACCATCCAGGTTGTTTGTCGAGTCTTTGCTCGATGCGTTAACTTGTATGGAAGAGGTTGAATTGAATCGAGGATTTTGACCTATCCAGGTTGTTTGCAAGTCTTTGCTCGATGGTGCATGTGGAAGAGGTTGAATCAATCCGAGGATTTTGACCTCGTTTTTTGAGCTCTTTGCTCGATGGCGTTAACTTTGTATGGAAGAGGTTGAATTGAATCGAGAATTTTGATATCAGGGTTATTTGCCATTTGCTCGATGATTAACCTGTGGAAGAGGTTGAATCAATTCGTTGAGAATTTTTTACCTATCAGGTTGTTTATAGTCTTTTGATGGCGTTAACACCTGCGTGGAAGAGGTTGAATTGAATCAGGGATTTTGATCCATCCAGGTTGTTTATGAGTGTTACCCGATGACATTAACTATGGAAGAGGTTGAATTGAATCAATTTTGACTATCAAGGTTGTTTGTCGAGTCTTTCTTGATGGCGTTAACACTATAGAAGAGGTTGAATTGAATCCGCTGAGAATTTTTGACATATCTGAGGTTGTTTACCAGAGTCTTTGCTCGATGACGTTATCCTGTGTGGAAGAGGTTGAATAGAATCTGCTGAGAATTTTTGACCATCAAGGTTGTTTGTGAGTGTTGAGACATTAACGTATGGAAGAGTGAATTATGAATCTGGATTTTGACCTATCTGTTTGTCGGTCTTTACCGATGGCGTTAAATGGAAGAGGTTTGAATCCGCGAGGATTTTTTGACTATCCGAGTTGTTTGCGAGTCTTTGCTCGATGGCGTTAACTGTATGGAAGAGGTTGAATTACGATTTTTGACATTGTTTGTCGAGTCCTCGATGGCGTTAACGCATGGAAGAGGTTGAATTGAATCGGCGAGATTTTGACCTATCAGAGGTTGTTTTGAAATCTTTTGATGGCGTTGCATGGAAGAGGTTGAATGAATCGTTGAGGATTTTGACCTATCGAGGTTGTTTATCGAGTGTTACATTAATTCTGGAAGGTTAATAAGATCCGAGGATTTTGACCTATCCGAATTGTTTGTCGAGTCTTTATGATGGCGTTAACATGTGGAAGGTCATAGGAAGTCCACAAGGACCTTTTGACCTATCTGGGTTGTCGAGTCTTTGCTCGATGGATTAACTTTGTATTGAAGAGGTGTAGAAGTCCACCAAGGACCTTTTGACCCATCTAGGTTGTTTGTCGAGTCTTTGCTCGATGAAGTTAACATGTATGGAAGGTGTAGGATGTCCACAAGGACCTTTTGACTATCTGGGTTGTTGTCGAGTCTTTGCTTTATGCATGTATGGAAGAGGTGATTAAAACATCATTTGTGTTTAAAAGTTGCTCTTAACAGCCTTTTCATTGTATTCTTGACTTGCTTCTTATAATCAATTAGATATCGAATTCGATTTGGATAATCTTTTTGAGATTAAGATTTCCGATTTACAAAATAAAGCAGTTTGATGAATCTTCATTCTTAAATGCTCCTTAAAAGCTTGAAATATATCTCGATGGTGGTTTTGATCTTGTTGGGGAACTTGATAATACAAGATGATATAATGGAATCAATTTTTCGGAATAAAGCTGACGTATAGAAACTATGTAGAGTAAAAGTTATCGTCTTAATCTTTGGAAAGTCCAAACGTATTTAAAGACGAACAAGAAAACTCCAAAATCTTTATGAAAACATCGAAAAGGGGAAAAACCAACTTTGCAAAAGAAAATATTATGATACAGATTCGATTGAATTATATTAAGAAATCACATTCTTAGTAATAAAAATGTTGAGCGTATGTAGATTATGATATTGAGATGGATATTGGTCTTCGATGACGAAGCAACAATGGTTATGGCAGATTACGGTGGTGGTGATGGCGGTTGTTCACCATCGGTGGTCACGATTGTGCTTAAATCTTTAGATCTCTCTTCTCTTGCCTCCTTCTCTTTTGGCTCTCTATGAGGAATGAGGCTATTTATAGATTGGAGGAAGCGTCTCAAATACATGCAAAATCCCTCCACTTCATGGACGGCTCAAAATGATCCCTTGATCTATGATGTATTTTGTGCATTTGAATGCTCAAATGAAGTCAATTGTAAGATCTTTGCTTGTTGTGGCTCGTGAATTTGACTATAATATATTTGAGAGCTTTTAGAATTTAAGTGATGTCTCAAAATTTCCAATGATATTTTAAGTGCTTGATCTCGATTTGATTTCGATTGCTTTCATCAAGATTAGTTTTAGAATTTTTAAATGTATATATATATATATATATATATATATATATATATATATATATATATATATATATATATATATATATATATATATATATATATATATATATATATATATATATATATATATATATATATATATTTGTAGATAAAATAATAAAAGAAATAAAAGAAATATACCTTTTGTATCAGCAAAATGAAAATTCATAAAATAATAATAATAATATAATAATAATAATAATTCTTGTTATTATTATGCTCTTTAGTTCTTGTGATGTGCTAGTTACTTAATAAAAAAATCAAAATATAAGTACTAAGCATTGTCAATCAATTAATTTTATATTGTATTTATTTAAAAGCAAATTCAAAATTTAAAATACATCTTCGTTAAATTATAATCAGACTATATCTTCACCTAGTTATTTCATTAAATTACCAATATATTTCATTTTTTTATTACTTTACCTTTAAAATAATAAAAAATACTCTGAAATATTGAACACCAAATATCTTAACATTTATTGATAATGAAGTCAAATACTAAAAGGCTTTGAGTTAGTTTGCATGGCCTCAACAACTAATAAATAGCGCCGAACTAGACTCTTTCGTTAGCATCTTTCAACTCAGGAGCCGTTGGGAAGGCAAGAGATCAATATTATAGCACTTTCTTACAACATCTCTTGCACTAATCATCAATGTGGAACACTACGGTTTGAAAAGAATCCAAATAATAAAGCATTATCAAGCGCTTGATCAGTGGATGAATAGATAAAAAGTTTTCTCTTTAGACATTAATTATTAATCTCTAATTTAAGATATGTTTGGAGTAGCTTCTCACTATTTTATTTTTTAGAACTCTTTCCTATGTCCATTTGGCTACTGCTTTTTAACAATGTTTTAGAAATTTTTGTGATATGAAGTTCATTTAGAACCACATCTACTAAAATATGAAAATTATAATAAAAATGATGTCTGATATGACACTAGAAATTCCACTAGTTGAAGCATGAATCTTGATGTCAAAAGCATATGATCCTAAATGAAACTAATCCGATCAAGCACTTAAAATATCATTGAAAACTTTGGGATATCGTTAAATCTATTTTTTTAAATATGGAGTATTTATGACCAAATTAGCCGTCTTGACAAGCGGATCTAACAAGATCTCTTGATTTAACTTGTTTGAACATTCAAATACTTAAAATACATCAAATGATCAAAAATCATTTTGATCCATGGAGTGGTTCAATTTTGCATGTATTCTAAATACCATCCCTCTAATCATAAATAATCATTCTTCTTGAGGGGAGCCCAAAAAGAGAGAGCTCTAAATCTTGATAATCCTCTAAGCATAATGTACCACCACTGACTTCATTATCGTAGCCAACCACCGACATTGCGCGCCACCATTGCACTGTTATCGCCATAGCTCATCGCCATCAATGGTCATCCCCATCGAGTATCGCCCGTTATTGCCGACCTGAATCACCATGACCGTCATGTTCGCCACCACCGTTGACCAATGCCGGTCGCTGACCACCATCGCGGTCTGCCGCAATCGCCTATCGCCATTACCACCATCGATCATCGTCGTCTCGACCATCATTGATCACTTACCGTGCCATCGTTATTATCTCGCCGATCATCTCAAATATCATCGGTCGGTCGATTATTACCCTCATCAATGCCGCCGCTTTCTTAAATCTGCGTACATTTGGTCAGATTCTCATTTATGCCTTCATATACAATGTAATTTATTATTGGAAAACTTTGTCGAAGAGTATATAGTGGAAGATTTTTATTGTAGGCCTAATTTTTCCCCATCTTCGGGGTTTTCCAAAAATCTCAGTTCTTGTTCATTCTTAAAAATATTGTGTGTGTGTGCTAGACTTCACAACAAAGCTAAGACTTAAACTTTTCTTCTATCTGATTTTTCTAGTCAAAGTTTGGCACCATCAGTGGAAGCAAACCCCATAATCAGTAATCTCTGTGAACACTTATTATATTACAAAATACTCACAACAATGGAGCCTTAAAACTCCCATCATTCTCAAAACCAATCCTTGAACTAAGAAATTCTCACTTCCCGATAGGCATGACTATCGGTGAAGCAACATGAATCTTTCTAGAAGATCAGGTGCGTCGAATGGAAGAGTCTCAAAATGATATAATTCAACTTTTACGAGAAACACGGTAGCTTTCCATGCATCTCCCAAGATCGATGTTAGCAGGTCAAAATGCTAATCTGCCTTTCGCCATCAAAGTTCTGCAGATCGTTATCTGACTCATTGACATCATTAGTTCTACTCATTCATCACTTACGGCTCAACGATTGCTAATCCACCAATTATTGGTAGCGTTCTCATCTGTTGATTCCACCTATTATATATAAATTACAATGCTTAGTAGAAGAATTTCACTTTAAATAAATCATCTTCCCTCTCATTGCAACAATGTCTTCACCTTTGACTAATATTTTTCAACATCCTATTCTCGTAGGGTTCAAGCTTGAGCATTGACTCTTATGATGACTTATACAAACACATCGCATTCTGAGAACCATCATGCATATCCAACAGCTCTTTTTGTCTCTTTCATCACCCTCAAGGGGCTCATTTGGTTTTCCTCTCCATGGGGATCCATCCATACCCTAACTTCGCCAAGATTTTTATAACAGTTCATTTACAGGAGGATCATTAAAGATTCCTCATCTCGACATCAAAATGAGGGTGAATCACTTAAGGAGTGCTCTAGAGTTTCTCCTTAGAGGCTTAAATGAGTAGACCCACTATTAGAGGAGGACTCCCAGAGCCTTTCTACTCATCACTTGTCAATCTGATTCATATGACATTCATCATTGTGGAAGAAAATTTCGATGAGGCTATTAATGCATAGATAATTTGAATAATCCATGAGAAAACATAAAAGTGCCCAGAACAGCGATCGACAATCCCATCAAAAGAAGTAACAATTCGTGATCTTCTCCACTCACATCAAGCGTGAACCTAGAGAAAGAATACACCCGACACATCTGTTAACGTCTTGATGACCATTCGAGATGAAGAGACCATAAAAGTGGCCATCCACTAAACCAAATTTAGAAATCGAGTAATATTGTCACTTCCATCAAGTCGTGGACATATCATGTAAACAACTCAAAGAAAAGATCAAGAGGCTCATTCAATAAGGATATTTATGTTGATTTATGCATAATCAATCGATTTAAGCAAACATAACTCCAACGACTCGACAATCATCACATAAATAAAAGTCACCATAGTTGGAGAAATTGAATCGTAGAGGGACAACTATCTAATCAAGTCTCATTACCTCAAGAAAGAGTTAAATAATCTCATTGATCATTCCATCACATTTAATGACTGACTTAGAAGGAGTCCAGTTCCATTAAGATCACTTGTCGATCGAGGATTGACCCATGCTATAATGTTAAAGAATTTTGATTGATAACGAGAATTACGCCGATGTTTTAATACATTTAGCATGGGCTTGGTGAGGGATGTTGACCTCCATATATGTGTCATAAAATTAAGACAAAAAACTGAAATTTAAATTCGATGAACTTGAGTGACGCAAATTGAAGCTCAAGATGCACGGGTACCGAAAATAAAAACAACCTCGATCAATGAACAACTTCATCTTGAGCGTTGAAATTGATCAAAATATAAATATTGCAAAAACATAAGTAATTGATTAGCTCGAATGTCATAATGTTGCATATTAGAGTCGAGCATGATATGAAATCCCATTCATAAAATTGATCAATTAACTTTGAAATGTCAAAATCTATCAAATGAGACCATTATTTTCAATTGATGATCTATGCAAATATTGAGTGATTTGAAGTGACAACACACAAATTGAGGTTGAAATGCACTGGATGTCACCAAAATCAATCCAAATGACCTCCGATCGATGAACAGACTTTGCCATTGCATTCGAGCGTCAAAATTGGTCGTTTTAAATATTATGACTTAATGATCATGACCAAGCTCAGTCGTCATATGTTTGCATGCATATCAGTTAGGAAAAGCGGCGATGACCAAAGCGACTCCGTTCATGAAATTGATGTCATTAACTTTGACGTCAAAATTTATCAAATTAGGCGTGGACAATTGGACGATGCAGTAAATGTCGATTTGAAGTGACGATTATCGAGGTCGAAATACATAGGAGGTCACCAAAATCAACTCAAATGACCTCTGATCGATGAACAGACTTTTCCATCACGTTTAGAACATCGAAACTAGTCAAGATATAAATATTGCAAGACTTAATGATCAACTGATCAAGCGCTCGAGTCATCAACATGCTTGCATGTATATCAAAGTTAGGATGTGCCGACACAAGCCAAATGACCCCCGTTTATGAAATTGACTGTGCCGTTAGCTTCAAAATGTCAAAATCTATCAAATGAGACTATCTGTGCTCAATTTAATTGAGTCTGTGCAAATGTAAAGTGATTTGAAGTAACAATGCGTAAATCGAGCCTGAAATGCATATGACGTCACCGAAATTAACTCAAATGACCTGCGTTCGATGAATGGACTTTGCCATCATGTTTAAAACGTCGAAATTGGTCAGGATATAAATATTGCATGATTTGATGATCACCGATCAAGCGCCGAAGTCGTCAAACCGCACATATCGAGTTGGGAGGCACCATGAGGATCAAACGACTGCTCATGAAATTCATCATGCCATTGGCTCAACTATATCAAATAAGACTATTTGCACTCAATTGAATGAGTATGTGAAAATGGCCGAAAGCGAATGCGCATTTGAGCGAGATGGACTCAATTTGACTTCAACCAACCAAACTCCGACATTGTGAAATGGAATGCGCCATTACGTTTAGAACAACGAAATTATCTTAAATTGATATATATTGACTATGTGTGTTTACCGACATGAAATCTACATTAAAATCGCTTAATAAAATTAAATTTATTTAAAAAATTCCTAAATTACTCTCATGCTTAATCGTTCCGCCACTTTTTATTTTTTAGTTTTTTTAGCTGCTCCAAAAAAAGAGAAAAAAATTGAAAACCATTCCCTCTTGATTCTTCTCTTCTCATTCTCTCCTACATTTCTCTCTCCTACATTCCTCTCTCACATTGGAAAAGTTCTCTGCACATAGGTAATCTCGAATTCCTCTCCTCTCGTGCCTCCGATCGCCACCTCCACCAGATTCGCCTCAAAGCATTGCCGCCAGCACCCTCCTCCTGTCATGAACTAATCGACGCTCACGTGACTTCGCTGCCTTTGCACTGCTTCGCAGAAGCTCGACCATGTGACTCACTGCTGCCGCCGCTGATCCACCCGCTGATTCTTCAGACACGCTGTTCGATCCCGCTGATCCACGATCTCCCGTATCGACTCTTACTTGCCATCTTTAGTAATCCTTCGCTTCGCGCTTAAACGGCTAATCCTCAGAAATCTCCCAATCCAAAACCTTTCTCACCCATCAATCTAGAAACCATGCTGGCTCGCAAGCCTCAGATTCACTCGCCTGTTCTCAGCATCCAACCAGACCGCCAAATCCTATCTCTTAACCCATTCGCCGCCGCAAACCTGCTTCTCACAATCCAAACCTGTTTCATGAATCTGGCCAAGCAGACGCCCCACCAAATCCATCATCCCAGTCAGCCATCACTGCTTTGCCCTATTTTCACTTCACATAATCGGGAAGAACATCAACAGGCAATTCTTTTGATTTCTCCGCACCACTCGCTTTAGCATCCCATTTTTGCGCCAGAATCGGGAAGAACATTATCAACATGCAAATTCTTCTTTTTTGCCGTCCACTTTAGTCATCCTGTTTTTCACAATCGGAAGAAGAACATTGTTAAGAGGTGAATTCTTTTTGATGTGCACCCCTTAGCCTTCCAACCTTCGCCTCACCAAATATCGGGGAAGAACATCATCAAGAGGTGAATTCTTCTTTTGGTTTGCAGTGTTGCACTCCTTGCCTTGCATTCCCAATCACATGCCTAACCCCGTTCCTTTGCCTAGCGTTGCAGCACGCCCAATATGCATCAGAACATGTGTGAACTATGAATGGATATATATACATATATGCTTGCATTTTTTTGCAGGTTTGAAGACCTCGCAGGCTCAACAAAAGGACGCGAGATGAAAAAGTTGTGGTGTAAGACATGTAGCTATGCTCAAGGGTGAAAGCCAACACCTCGATGTCGCCATCCTAAAAATGCTCAAAATTTTGTCTAATTTCTTACTTAGAAAAAAAAAAGGAGGGGAATGAATATATATTGTATTGTATATTTTCTTCGTTTAAGCCTCATCGCTCAACGTGGCACGACGAGATGAAAAATTGGCTGTGGTGTCGAAGACACCGCCGCTATGCTCAACGGGTGTACCGAAAAGCCAAAACACCCCGATGCTCACACGGATGATGCCGAGGCCAAATTGGCCAAATCTTTTGACTTAGAAAAATGGGAGAGTAAAATGAACTTAAGAATGCAGTAAGAAAATATAAATTTAAAAAAATCAAACAAGAAAAAGGAGGGGACTTTAAAGCAAATTTTGAAAAAAAATTGAAACACTCATTTAAAATGTAAGTAAAATTTGGGAGGCTAATATTAAACTCACAAACTCTAATTGCATTTTATGGCTTAAATTGAAGTAATGAGTGAGTTATCTTTTCTTGTAAATTCTTCAAATTAAGCTTTAATTAGAATTTGGGAGGATTAATGCTAAACTCATAACAAACTTACAATAAACTTAAAGTCAGATGAATCAAATTGGGTTTAATAACTCTTATTCAATGTGGAGGTGATCATTAGCTAATAAGCATGAGTGGCTAATGCAACAAACACAAAGGCATAACCCATCAAAATTGATGTAAATTGAATATAATCAAGTTGGGAGAATTGCAAAAAACTCAACAAGTAAACTATGTAAATAATATTTAAACTACAATCTAAATCAAAATGCCTTCTCGCCATCACCAGAACTTTGTAAGTAGACAAGATGATACTAAACCAAAAAATCCAAAAAATCTTAGAGTTTTTCTTCAATACAAAAATTAAGAATTTCATTCTAATTATGATTTTCAAAATCCATGAAATCACAATGAAGTTATCTAAGCTATAAACACTGCATGTCTTGACATAGAGATCAAGTAATTTTAATATCAAAAGGCAGCAAAGCTAAAGTTGGAATTAAATGAAAAATAAATCCAATCTCATAATTCAAACACAAAATTACCTAAAATTATTATATACACCATGATTACACTATGTCAATGCTTAAATTCAAGTGTAGGATGCTACGGTTTCCCATTTAGTCTTGGATTGGTCCGGGTTAACAAAACCTAAAAAGTTATAAAAGAGTTTCAAATCAGTGAAATATCTGAGAAATCGATTCAGTGATAGATCTAATCTCTATTAAAACAAAATTGATAGGATCTAAAGCTCTTAAACATATTCAAATTAATCAATTTTTTAAATTAATTTTCAAATATCAATCTGAAACTGCTTAAATGAAACTCTATCACTAAAAACTTAAATCAAACTCAATCTATCTACCTTCTATAACTATTTATCGGGGTGACAAATTAAGAAAACTCTAGCTCACAAAAGAGCCAATGTCAAATCAAGTATTCTTCTATGTTCACTCTCAATCAATCTCACGCCAGGACATGGCCCGTCCTGACTACGTTGGCCTCCACGATGAAGAAGCATTTACAACCGAGTCCTCGACGGTGGTTTGGCCAATCCTCCATTATATTTATCACATCTAAATTTCCCCCAATGGCTCGCCTTTGAGTTGTGAATCATAGGGTATGCTTGATAGGCAAACAACCCTATCGCCTAAGGTAAACTTAAGTTTGTCACCTTAGAAACCACTGTCTACAAAATTTCTTGATGACGTAATCATGTCTTCGATGAGGATCCTTCTATCGTGTTGGGTCGACACTCCTCCGACCAAGTAAGTGATTAGGACTATACCGGATGACAAAACCATGGGATCTAGATCGCACATCATCATTCCCCAACCATCCGGCATTCTAAATGATAAATTTCATATCTTAAATTCTAAAACTCTATATGTTGCTACTATACGCTACGCATTCAACGATCTAATAACTAGCCTTAATCAAAAGTTCTCTCACTTATTGAAAGGGGTAATTAACTATCTTGCATAGAAAAACAAGATCTAAAGTCCTCACCAAAATGAGGATAAATCTCTAGTGTCTTATCTACTATTATCTATGCCTTCTAAAAAATTACACACTTTAATCACTCTCTCAATATTCAAAAAAATTATGTGAGGCGGTGAATTTTTGAGCCCACATTGGCGACTCCGGGACGTGATTCTCTTCCATCTTTGGCTAGTCATATATGTGCTATAGTAGCAATTAAATTTTGAAAAATTCAAAATAACAAAAAGGTGATTTAAGTGTAATTAAATTTAATATGAGGCTATATATAGAATGAATCATTCTAGAGTATATTATTACACCATTATTTGTTTGAAGTGCCTCGCTTTCTTGAAAGTATGGGATGAAATAATAATTAATTACTAATCCCATCTTTCACTTTGCAAAATGGATCTACAAAGCACCCTTTCACCGCTCATATGGGTAACATCCGCCAACTAACGCCATCATCAACACAGATATGTCTACTACCATTCAATTTGTAGCTTGAATTTTTTGCTATCAAGAGAACTCCATACCCACCATGGTACATTCATCCGAAGGCCTTTAAGGCTCATATAAGCCATGCACCAACCTTCAAGACCATCTCCCAGAGAACTTAGTTTTCAAAAGGATTATAATCAAGCTCCATGACAAAAAGAATCATCAAGGGGAAAACTGTGTCTTTAATTTCTCGTGGTACAGCTGCTATGCCGATTGAACCTTTTGTACCTAGAAAGCATGATCATGAAGCTTCCTAATTAGTGAGAAAAATAACCAAAAGGCAGAGAAGAAGGAGAAATCGAGGCTCAGAGATCCCCTTGAATGACCTAGAATAAGAATATCATGAGTATTCTACCCACAATAACTTTGACAATCTAAAGTGGGTAAAGAGGAATAGCTCTATTAGCAAATAAAGTAATTTGGAACCAACCATGTCAAGCTCCACCAAAGAAGGAGATAGCCTAAACATCACCAAGGAAATATAAAGTTCTCAAAGTAGAATAAATGCCTAATGAAAAAGATTGTGAGGCTGTGATGGAAAAAATACGAAGCTCCACCAAGAAAGTTGTCATCTCTGTAATCGCCACCAGCCAAGACGCACAAGATGGTGAGCATCGAGCGTGACACTTGGACCTCTAAGAATCGAAAAGGTCCCTGAAAGGATAAGCAAATATGGAGGCCAAGACCAGAATGAAACTTTGAGTAATAGAGGTGTGACATCCATATATACTTAGAAATCTCAAAACTCATCGGTGGATACCCAAAAGAAGGATATCATGAAAGATATGATGGTCACACCGGAGAATCCTCTGGGATCCCATCACGATCAATTTCACCCCTACAAGAGAAGGTTGACGCTGATCGTGGTCCTTAATAGAAGATTTCATACATTGAACCAGATCCACAAAAATGTCGATAAAAAATTCATGTGCGTGAAGAAAATAATGAAGAAGATTCTATGAAATGAAGTCATCTATATGGTCGAGATATCGATGAACTCGCAGACCATCAAGCCAACGCAACTGTGGAAAACAATTTGATGCTTATGAAGAAGATTCTTCATAGAAGCAAATAGAGGATGGATCTTCGATCTTTGGTGAAGAAGAAGTAGAAGATCAAAATGAGAAAGAGATCATGGGTGTCGAGGCTATCTATAAAATGATCATCTTGGTACACACTTTTATAATCATCGATCGTACCTCAACAATAGTCTACACAAATACACAAGAAGAAGGGCAGTCAAGTTCTCCCCCTAAAAATGAGTAAGGAGAAGAACAACAATAAGAAATAGTAGAAGAAGAAGAAGAAGAGTCTGTACTGATTGACGCCATGGCACTAACTAGAGAGCAAAGAGAAATGTAGCGCCAAATGGAGGTCAAAGACAAGAGATTGCATAGTACCAAAATGAATGATATGATGGTACAATGAACATCATGAAGAATATCACATCAAGTGTAAGACTATTTTGTCTAATAATCAGCATAATAATACAACTTCTATATCACCACCACCGTGGTACCTCAAGTTCCTATATACAACATGCATGAAGCGAAATGAAGTTAACCAAACACCTCTCCAACCAAATTCAAAATCAAGCACATTGAACTATAAATGTAAATGCCTAGAAATAATAATCAATGAAAAGATAAAGCCATAGCCTCAAAGTAGAAAAGTTGGAGTAAGCCTTACTAGCAAAATATGACCAAGTGTTGTACCTAAAGGTTACTCAAAATACTTTCTGCTAATCCAAAGCAACATCTAGCCCAATTAAAGGCTACTTGTGATAACACAGAGGGAATGATGCACTGTAATTCATGAGAATTTGACCTACCACTTTTGAATGGTACATAGAATTTCTGAATGATTCAGTTAAAACCTTTGTTGAATTAGAGACTATATTTTTGAAGAGGTTCGCCAGTGCAACCAAAAAAACTACAATCGCTGACTTTGCCTTGCTGAAAAGGAGAAAGGATGAGTCAAGATAAAATTTATAAGTCATCAGCAAGGAAGTGTGAGCAACAATTGAAAGAAGAGCATGCATCCAATTGCTAATGGAAATATGGATGATAAAATGCCACCATTTCTATGAATGACATCGACAAACATTCTAGGACTTTCGAGGGTGGCTAAATTTGAAAAGTTGAATCGCCCTAAGTATGAAGTCTATGCAGATAAAATAAAGAGACAAACCTTGAGACTAAAGAATAAATGAAATTCATGCTGCTTCTTATAGCTCAAATGGCAAAAAGTGGGTGATATACAACATTGATAAAGGAAAGAAGCTGATATACAACGATGATAAGGGTAAAAATGCTTATTCAATCCACAACCTTGATATTAGAGGTAATGACAAACCTCGACTTTTCAAGTGGTGGGGAGCATCTAAAACAAGCAACAAGAGATGATGAGAGAATGCAGCCATCTCTTAAGGAAAATATGAACACAGAATATTGGTTTAGAAGGGATAATGTGGCTAAATTATTTTAGAAAGCAAAGCTACAATTACAAGGAATTAAAAGGCCTGAAGATACTAATCAAGTCAATAATCCAAACTACTATCCCTATCATCAGATGATCAGTCATTCTATTGAACATTGTTATGTCTTCAAATATTGGCTAGAAAGAAAGTATCGATGAGGTGAATTTACACTATCTGGCAGTGTTCTAGTCAACCCAAAAAAAAAAGAGTCTACAAGGATGATTACGTCCTCTTCCATATCATCCAGCAAAGACAAACAGAAGGAGAAATCACTCAATAAGAATGATAAATATTCTCCAAAAGAGCGTGAAATGTTACTAAAATACATCCCTAGTGTTAAGTGAAAATCACCACTTGAACCTATATGGACTTAAGAGAGATGCCTAATGAGTATTTGGGCTTCTCAACGATGTCGATAAGGCTACTTTATCACAACATGAGAAGCAGTCTACCAAACACAATTTTCATAAATCAAAGAAGTCAAGAAGAAAGAAGATCAAGAAGAGAACTACAACTCAAAATCATTAACAATCTAGAGAGTATCATCACCAAGAAGACAACATTTTAGCTTGCGTGACTTCATGCCTAAACTTTGCATTGAATCGATGAAGAAGATAATGGTGAATCTTAGATAAGACAAATCATCTGTGATGTCAAATATTCTTCAACATTAGTTACTCGGTGACACAACCCGTCAAAATGAAAGCAAGAAGAGCTGAAGTCTAATTTTGTTTAATGACTCAACAAGATATAATAGTTGAGAAAGATCGTGTCGACGGAGAAGAGTCAAACTCATTGATATCATCATAAAATATATGACGAAAATGAGTTAGCCCTAAATCTTCGAATAAGAAGAGAATTTGAAGAAACTACTTGTTAAAAATCGAGCAAGATAAAGTGATTCAAGTTCAGTTGAGAAGTGATAAAGTCTTACCACCTTCATCAAAGAAGGGAAATGCTAATAAAGATAAAGGCAAATAAATTAAATTCAATGAGGATATCATTCCCAAAAATCCTAGGATAAAGCGAGCGAGAAGATAGATTATAATATTCTATCATGTGGCTATGATGCCTAGGTGTAGATGAAGCTAGCAAAGTGATGGTTGAAGTTCATGAAAGACTTTGTGGTGCACATCAGTTAGGTCCCAAGATGGCAATAAAGATGAAAAGGATGGGATATTATTGGCCTCTATGGTGAGAGATTACATTAATCATGCTAAGAAGTGTCATGAGTGTCAAGTACATGGGAATCTCATCCATCAACCTCCAAATCCATTACACCAATACAACAAGCCATTCAATGTTGGGGTACGATGATTGGACCGATTGATCCACCATCGTCGGTGGACATAGCTTCATCTAGCGGCGGATTATTTCTCTAAGTGAATCCCCATTTAAAAAAGTTCTGGCAGTGATCAACTTCTTCATAATGTAGTCATATAGATTTGGAGTGCCGAATAATTTATGATAATGGCACAACTTTCAAAAGTGCAAAGATTTATAGATTCGTCGATCGACACAAAATTGATTGGCGATACTCTTCAATATATAATCCAAGAGCAAATGATTTGGCAGAGGCCTTCAACAAGACATTAGTCAAACTGCTCAAGAAGATTCTCACTAAAAATAAAGAGAATGGCATACCAAGCTAGTAGAGGCACTATGTGTGCATATCGACTACCAAGATGACTAAAGCCACTCCCTATTCATTGATATTTGGAATTGAAGTAGTTCTTTCGCTTGAAGTTGAGTTTCTTTTACTTCGAATAGCCATCCAATATAGTCTAACTGAAAATCAAAATGCTCGTTTGAGAATGAAGGAACTCGATGTGCTTGATGAAGTTAGATTGCAAGCTCATCAAAATTTTTGAAGTCTATCGAGCAGGATTTCCAGGGCTTTTGACCATACGGTGCTGCCCCGAACATTCCAAAAAGGAGAATTGGTTATGGTGCTGAGAAGACCAATTATCCCTAATCAAAAATTTGGTGGCAAATTTGAGCCTAATTGGGAAGGCCCTTTTGTCATTAAAAAGGTATACCAAGGAGGGGCATACCAACTCATTAACCTAAAGGGTGAAAGACCAATGTCTCCAATTAATGGTCGATACTTGAAAAAATACTATACGTGATGACCACATTCTTGAGGGTACAATAGAAATCCCCCTGCACGAGAGGGGGCATTTTTTTGTATATCTATTTAGGTCGACATCACGCTTCATGCGAGATCCTAAATAAACATACTCGATGAAGAACTTTTTTTGTGAAAATTCTCTATTACACAGGGGCATTTTAGATTTTTATATATAGATGAAATCAATGTTGTATGTTAAAATCTTATTTAGAGTACATCAATTCAAATATGGATGTATTTGTATATTTTCATCTTGAAAATTCTCTAAATATACTTTAGAATTCCCACAGGGGGCATTTTTTAGTTTATATTAAGTTTATTTGAGTTGACATCGTGCCATAAGATGAGATCCTCAAATATATTTTGATTTAGGTTGACATTGAGCATTACACCAAAATCCTTAAATATATCTATAATTATCATTATTAAGTTGCATGTTCTTGTAGAAACATAAATAATCTATTTCTACGCATAAAAAGACAACCCTAAATGTCAAGAGGTTTATCTCCCAGATTTTCCAAATTATGGAGATCAAGTCAGAAGAACTCCTGAGTTCGGAAGCTTCAATCAACTGAGTTGGAGAAATATCAACCTTTACATCCTGAAGTCTAGGACACGGATGGGTTCTAAAGGTCGAACTCAACAAGCCCACAAATGACTGAGTTGGTGACGCTCTCCCGACTCAATAAGCTACGAGAAAATGCCACAGTGAAAGAGACCCCGTTCGTTCATCTGATGACAAAACCATAAATCCACTAGAGCTTAAGTCAAAGACTCGAGTAGGTTCTAAAGGTTGAACTCAACAAGCCCAAATATGGTAGTTGAAGCCCTCCTCCTCACTCAAGCCAGAAAAGGTCAGTGAAAGAGCCTCATCGGTCAATGATGATAGGTTCAATCTCAAACCATCCAACTTAGTGATTACAAGCAACCAAGATCCAAGAGATCTCTACTTGATCGATAGATCAAGACAAGTTGAGAAACTCAATTTATTGCCTCAAATCAATCTTCATATTACGTGATATTTCAATCTATTCTCAAATGATCTCAAGCTCAAACGGTCAAAGCCAATCTCCTTATCAAGTCCGTCAAAGTAGAAATCACAGGACTGAGGAAGCAATTCCATAGTTCAAACAAAGCCGATGGCTGAACTAAAGGAATTTCATGGTTATTCAGTATATTAAAGCACACGTTGCTAGACTAATAACTCAACATTGACCTTATAAAGTCGGAAGGCTGGTCATCTATGTACCCTTCAATGAGTCCATCAAGCGGCAAACAGATTCATGGCATACATACACTTCACGACAAGTCAATAAAATCGGGCTTCATCAAGTCCATCAAGCTCAAAGCTAGGGCGAAGGAATTTCAAATCGATCAAGCATGAATAAACCGATTCCCTGGTGTCCTTCATCAAAAACAAGCAGACCAATTCTTCCATCAAACCCAAGCATGCATGAAGCTAGGGTCAGAGGAGCTCAAATCTGCAAGGATATAAAAGAAAGAGATCTTTAGCAAAGCCATTGAAGTGGATAGTAGATGGTGTAAGAACTCTTATCAATCTGACAAGTCGATTCTGACAAATCTATCAAGACCTTTATTTAGCATGTCCTGAATAAGGTAGCATACTAATGACAAATCTTGTCAAAGCTCCGTAAGCTATTGCATTCAAAGCCAAAGGGATCCAAGTTATGTGGCTAGCCCAAAGAGTCAACTTGATTTCAACAAATGTGACTCGCTCCATACATGAATCACATTTGGGGCCATTTATTGACCTCCACATATGTGTCATAAATCAAGACAAGCCTACAAGTCAAATTCGACGGACTTCGTAGGTGAAAGTGCATAAATTTAGGCTTAGATGCACTATGTGTCACTAAAAATGGTCAAAATGGCCTCTGATTGATGAACAGACTTCGCCATCATATTAAAAACATTAAAATTGATCAAATTATAAATATTACAAAATATAACAAGAAATTGATTAAGCGTTCAAGCTATCAATGTTTCGATGCGCATATTAGAGTCAGGAAGCTACGACAATATTCGAATGACCTCCGTTCATAAAATTGATCATACTATTAGCTTCAAAATATCAAAATCTATCAAATGAGACTGTTCAAGCTCAATTCAGATGAGTTTGTACAAATATCGAGTGATTTGAAGTGACAGCCTACAAATCGAGGCTGAAACGCACTGGATGTCACCAAAATCAACCCAATGACCTCCGATCGTTGAACAGACTTTGCCATCGTATTTAGAATATCAAAATTGGTCAGAATATAAATATTGTACAACTTAATGATCAATTGATCAAGCTCTCGAGTCTTCAATATTCTTGCACGTATATTAAAGTAGAAAGCTATGACAATGACCAAATGACCTCCTTTAATGAAATTAATCACATCGTCAACTTCAAAACATCAAAATCTATCAAATGAGACTATCCGTGCTCAATTTAAATGAGTCTGTATAAATGTCGAGTGATTTGAGTGACATCGCATACAACGTCGAAATCAACTCAAATGACCTTCGATCGACGAACGAACTTTGCCATCACATTCAAAACTTTGAAACTGGTCAGAATATAAATATTGCATGACTTAATGATCAACTGATCAAACGCTTGAGTCATCAACATGCTTGCACGCATATTAAAGTTAGGATGCACCGACACAAGCCAAATGACTCCCGTTCATAAAATTGATTACTTTGTTAGCTTCAAAATGTCAAAATCTATCAAATGAGACTGTCCACACTCAATTCAAATGAGTCTGTGCAAATGTCGAGTGATTTGAAGTGATAATCCGTCATGAAATACACATGTCACCAAATCAACAATGATCTCTCGATAAACTTTATGCATTCGAGAACATCAAAATTGGTCATGATATAAATATTGCATGACTTGATGATCAACCCGATCAGCCGAGTATTAATCGCACCGTATATTGAGGTTAGGTGCTATCAAATGACCTTTCATAAAATTGATCATGCCATTGGCTTTTATCAAAATTTATCAAGTAAACTATTGCTCAATTTGGATGAGTTTGCATAAAATCAAGCTGAAAGTGACGACGCATTTTATGAAATGGACTCAATTTATGTTCAACCAAATCTCACTAAATAAGATTTAGAACAATAAATTCTTGATATATATATATATATATATATATATATATATATATATATATATATATATATATATATATATATATATATATATATATATATATATATATATATATATATATATATATATATATATATTACTATGTGCACTAAATCTACATTAATAATAAATTTAAATTTTTAAAAATTTCTAAATTACCCCCATGCTCAACCGTTCATCTTTTTTATTTTCAAATTTTTTTTAACGCTCAAGAAAAGAAAATTGAAAACCACTCTCTCTTGATTCTTTCCTCCTCATTCTCTCCCATGTTTCTCTCTCCTGCATTCCTCTCTCACATTGGAAAAGTTCTCACATAGTTAATCTTGAAATTCCCTCTCTCTCGGTTTCATTCGATCCAGTCACTGCGCATTGACAAAAACCATGCTGCAGACCTCCTCTCGGTCCAGTGCATCTGAACCCACTCCATGGGCCCGCCACACTGCTTACCGCATCCGTAAATCGGCAAGCTCACCCCGACTTGCTTCGTTGTCGATCCGATCTCGCATTCTCATGCGTGCATTGACTTCCGACCCATCTGCATCCGCTTATCGACTTGTCAGTAATTAGTCCAGCGCGCCATAGTTGCACTTCAATCCCATAAATGATCGCCTCCACATCCATCAAACCTCCGCGAATCATCGTGAAACCATGCCTCGGCCCCTGGCGCCATTCCCATCCAGCGATCCATCCAACGGCCTTCTGAAATCCATGACCAATCTTTTGCCACTTTCCATTGCAACCCAGCCCATCGTAATCCATCACATGTTCCACCACCCGGCCCGTACGTCCCACCAGACTATCCGTAGCCTCCTCACTTTATCAATCTTTTTTTTTAGTAGGGAAGAACATTATCACAGCGAATTCTTCTTTCGATTTTGATCGCACCCTTTTTCATCCCATTTTCGCTTCACCTCGGAAGAACATCGTTAAGTGAATTCTTTTTTTGATTTGGCATCGCCTCACTTTAGTCGTCCCATTTTGCTTCTCCACAATGGGAAGAACATCGTCGAGGGAATTCTTTTTTTCGATTTATCGCATCCCTCGCTTTAGCTTTCCCACCTCGCTTCACCGTAAATCGGGGAAGAACATTATCAAGAGGCAAATTCTTCTTTCATTTTTTGGTGTCGCACTTCTTGCCTTGCATTCCCAATTGCATACCTAACCCCATTCTTTTGCCTAGCATTGCAGCGCACCAAAAATGCATCAGATCATGTGTGATCTATGAATGTATTTATATACATATATGCTTGCGTTTCTTTACAGGTTTGAAGACCTCGTTGTGCTCAATAGGGCACGATGAGATGAAAAATAGGCTGTGGTGTTGCAAGACACCGCTCTCTACGATTAGCAGGGTGTATTGAGTAAGCCAACACTTGTTAGATGTCGCTCCCTCTAAACAAAATGCTGCCAAAATTTTATCTAATTTCTAGACTTAGAAAAAAAAGGGGGGAATGAGGAGAATGAATATATATTGTATTGTATGTCTTCTTTTAGGTCTGAAGGTCACATCGTGCTCAACAGGGTGTGACAAGATGAAAAAATTGATTGTGGTGTCACAATACACCACTCGCTATCAATATGTAGAGTAAGCCAAAACACCCGATGCGACCCACATATGGGATGATCGAGGTTAAAATTGTCAAATCTTTTGACTTAGAAAAATGGGAGGTAAAATGAACGACTTAAGAATGCTAAGTAGGAAAACAGCTAATTTTAAATTAAAAGCATCAAATAAGAAAAAAGGGGAGCCTTTAAAGCAAATTTTAAAAAAAATGGAACACTCATTTAAAATGCAAGTAAAATTTAGGGAGGCTAATATTAAGCTCACAAACTCTAATTGTATTTCTATGGTTTAAGTTGAAATGAGTGAGTTATCTTTTCTTGTAAATTCTCAAAATTAAACAAGCTTTAATTAGAATATGGGAGGGATTAATGCTAAACTCATAACAAACTTACAATGAACTTAAAGTCTAGGGATGAATCCAAATTGGGTTTAATAACTCTTATAAGAATGTGGAGGTGATTACTATGCTAGCTAATAAGCATGAGTAGGGCTAAAACAACAAACACCAAAATCGACATAACCCATCAAAATTGATGTAAATTGAACATAATCAAGTTGGTAGAATTGCAAGAACTCAACAAATAAACTAAGTACAAATAATATTTTAAACTACAATCTAAATCAAAATGCCTTCTTTGCCACAGAATCTTCAACCCTTTGTACAAGCAGACAGAAGGCGATACTAAACCAAAATCTACAAAAATCATGGAGTTTTCCTTCAATACAAAAATTAAGGAATTTCATTCTAATTATGATTTTTAAAATCCATGAAATCACTAATTAGGTGAGGTTATCTAAGTTATAAACATGCATGTTTCGGACATAGTGATCTTAGTGCATTTTTTTAATCAAGAAAAGGCTCTAAAGTTGGAATTAAATGAAAAAAAAATCAATCTCATAATTCAAACACAAAACTACCTAAAATTATTATACACTGATGGGCTGACACTATCTTTGAATGCTTAAATTCAAGTGTAGGATCTTGTGGGTTGCTTGGTTAGTCTTAGGATTGGGTCGGGTTAACAAAACTAAAATTTATAAAAGAGTTTCAAATCGTGAAATATCGAAACTTGTCATGTGAGTAGATCTAAGACTTTATTAGTAGCTAAACATAGTTGACAGGATCTAAAACTCTTAAACATATTCAAATTAATCAATTTTTCAAATCAATTTTCAAATATAAATCTGAAACTGCTTAAATGAAACTCTATCACTAAAACTTACCAAACTCAATCTATCCACCTTCACTGTTTTTTATTGGAGTGATAAATTAAAAAAACTCAAGAGCCAATGTCAAATCAAGTGTTCTGCTATATTCACACTCAATCAATGTCACGCCAGTAAGGATGTGGCCCATGTCCTATGACTGCATGGCTTGGCGATGCTCAGATAGTAGTTATACGAGTCCTCCCATCGTGGTTTATCGACTTTATTATATTACAATCCGCGATGTAGCGATGCTCCCCAATGACTCTGCCCTTTGAGTTGTGAATCATAGGATATACTTAATAGGGCAAAAAACCCTTTGTCAGCTAAGGTGGACTTAAGCCTGTCTTCTTAGATAAACACCACCCTAAGTCTACAAGAATTTCTTGGATGACATAACCCATGTGTTGCTGATGAGAATCCTTCTGTCAAGTTGGGTCGACTACGTCCTCTGACTAAGTAGATTAGGGATGTCATGGGATCTAGATCGGACACATCATCATTCCCCAACCATCCGGTTTAAGCTAAAATGATAAATTTCATATCTTAAATTATCAAACTCTACATATTGCTACTATACGCTATGCATTCAGCGATCTAATGACTAGCCTTAATCAAAAGTTCTCTCACTTATTGAGAGTGTTAATTAACTATAGGGCTTGCCTTTTAGAAACCTAGAACAGATCTAAAGTCCTCACCAAAATGAGGACAAAATCTCAGTAGTGTCTTATCTACTATCTCATGACTTCTAAAAATTACACGACACTCAAATCACACTCTTTCAATATTCAAAAAAATTGCGAGGGGGTGGAATTTTGGAGCCTGGACCATAGAACATTTTATGGGTTTGATAATGGAGTGGAGCAATCACCTTTCTGTTGTCCTCAAGAATTTTCTTGACAAGTGACTCATTCAATTCAATTATGGTGGTCAAGTTCGACCTGCTATCTTGAGGCCCATCCAATCAATTTTTGGTGCTGTTACTTTGGTATCTCATCTTAAGATGAAATTGATCAATTGGTTGATTCTACATCTGGGCATCAAATGCTCAATTTTTTGGATGCTTACTCAGGTTACAACCAAATAAAAATGGACCCAATGGATGAAGAAGCCACATCATTTCAAACATATAAAGGTTTATATTAGCAAAATTTCAAGTTAAAAAGTGTTGGTGTGCTACTTATCGCCATGAATAAGGTTTTAATGACCTCTTAGGCCACACAATGGAGGTATATGTGGATGACATGTTAGTAAAAGTGTGGAAGAATCACAATATATTTGACTTAGAAATATGCTTTAACCGACATTATAACATGCACTCCAAGTGTGCTTTGGGGTTATGTAGGAATATTTCTTGGGTTCATGATCACCAAGGATTGAAGCTAATCCTGAGAAAATTAAAGAGCTCAGAGATATGGCTCCTCTAAAAATATCAAGGAAGTTCAACGCTTGAATGGACGAATTGCTACCTTATCACACTACTTAGCCCATTTTGGGGATAAATACTTGCCATTCTTTAAAATATTAAAGGGAGCTAGAAATAATAATTTTTAGTAGACTGATGAATGTTAAGCTGCATTTGAGAAACTAAGGGAATATTTACCATCTCCACCCTTACTATCCAAGCTATCCAAGAAGAGATGTTATACTTATATCTCATAGTCTCTTCTCACGTAATAAGCTTAGCTTTAGTGCGAGAAGAAAATGCGATACAATGACCTATTTACTATGTCATCAAAATTCTCTTCGACACAGAAAGTCATTATCCACTGGCAGATAAGATGGCTTTGACTTTAGTTTTCTCAGTGCAAAAATTACGTCCATACTTCCAAGCTCACATGGTGTTTATACCCTACCATTTAGGGCCATTCTAGAAGCATCTGGTTAATCAATCCATATAATTGGGTGAGTTCAATATCCATTTTCTACCCAGGACAAATATAAAGTCTCAAGTACTCGTAGACTTTATAGTGGAATGCACTGCCCCAACTTCAAATGAGCTATCTATTACACCCCTTTCGTCTCCTTAATGGACCCTCTATGTTGATGGAGCTTTAGGAAATACTGGTGCTAGAGCAGGAATCTTACTTATTCCCCTCCAATAGGATACCTTAGAGTATGAACTTTGCCTAAAATTTCATGCAACTAATAATATGACTAAATATGAGGCTCTCATCATAGGTTGAGACACATTGTGAGGCTCATAATGATCCCACCGAGTCTCGACAAGCCTCCCGTTGAGGAAAACTTTAATGTCCATAATCCCCAGCTAGCACAATACCTCAGCTTGGTGAAGTCACTTCTTGCCCATATCAAGACACATCAAATCATTCATATACTTTGAGAGAAGAACACTCAAGCTGATGCTCTTACTAAGCTCACTACCTTTGCTACGGGAGATCTATTTAAGAGAAGACATGTTGAGCAAATATTTTTTCCTAGTATCCAAGGGTCATGGGTAGTACAATAAATTAATGAGACAAAAGAACCTTCATGGATGGACACCATCTATCCTTTCTACAAGAAGGGACCCTTCAGATCACAACTGTCGAAGACAAGCAAATTTTATTATCATTGGAGGGAACTATACAAATGAGCTTTTTTCTAGATACCTTAAATGTCTCTCACCATCAGAGGCCAATTATGCATTTAGAGAGGTTCACTCTGGGATATGTAGAGAACAGCTAGGAGGAAGGGCACTAGCCTTTAAAATTATAAGGCAGGATTTCTATTGGCCTATGAGGAAGCAAGATGCCTTGGATTTCATAAAAAAATGTGTGAGTTATTAGTTGCACTCTAGCCTCTCTCATACACAACATACAGAGCTCTCATCCCTTCAAAGCCTGTGGCCTTTTGCTTAATAGGGAATTGATATCATAAGACCTTTTCTAGTAGCGTCAAAGAAAGTTTATCATTTTAGCTTGACTACTTCACTAAATGGGTGAAAGCGAACCACTCTAAAATCATATGAGGCAAATGCTAAACAATTTGTTTGGAAAAATATAACGATTATCTTCCGCAAAGATCATCATCGATAATGGAACTCAATTTACTAGAAAAAGCTTTACATCATTTTGTAAAGATATTTCACATTCAGCTGCTGTATACGGCTATAACCCATCCTCAAACTAATGGGCAAACTGAAGCTACCAACAAGAAGATAATTAAAGGGTTAAAAATGCGTCTCAAGAAGGCTGAGAAGCCATGGGTTGAGGAGCTCTCTAATGTTCTTTAGGATTACCACACTACATCGCAAACTCTGACAAGTGAGACACCATATAATTTGTGTTTTGGCACATAAGCTATTATACTAGTAGATATCGAGTTTCCAAGTCCAAGAGTTCAATTATTCAATCATAAGAAGAAGGTCAAAGCTTCGCTGACAAAAAGAAGAGAAAATATTTTTTTTATCCTAGCCTTTGAACTTCTTCTAGATATTTTCTCATCAATCAAGAACACTAGAGCATGAGTTATGTCTCCTCACTTGACCTAGGGGTTTATAGACCCACATAGGCTGAAACAAAAAATGGAAAGAAACAGAAAAAAATTGAAAAAAACCAAAAAAATGCTCATCAAGACACCCATGCCTGGATCTTGAGAGTGCGTGAGGTCTCAAGTGTCTCGTGAAGCTTTATGGCCCCCAGCATGATCATAATCTTGTGCACCCTTGAAGATCTATTCTCTCAAACTGTATGGTTAATGAATCCACAAATTTCATTCAAGAATTTATTATTTTTGACTATTTGGTATATATTTTTGGATGATAGAGATAATGTCATCAAAATATGATATGACACTAGAAAATTGCACTAGTTGAAGCACACATCTTGATGTCAAAAGCAATATGATCCTAAGTCAAAACTAATCCAGATCAAACACTTAAAATATCCTTTTAAACTTTTGGATATTAGTTGAATCCCTAAATAGTTTCTAAATATGGAGTGTTTATGACCAAATCGACTCTTGTGGTGATCTAAACCCAAGATCTCTTGATTCGACTTCATATGAGCATTCAAATACTTAAAATACATTAGATGATCAGGGAATCATTTTGAGCCGTCCGAGTGGTTTGATTTGCATGCATTTATAGAAATGCCATATCTAATCTATAAATAGCCTTATTCTTCGATGAGAGCCCATGCTAAAAGAAGACAAAAAAAATCCTAGCATGCGTCATGGCTGTCGACCATCGCTTGTCTAACCAACAAATTCTTGACCACCGCTGCGTCATGTGACCATCATCGTAGTCATCGCTAAGGACCATTTGCCGGTCATCCCCACCAAAGAGATGCCGTCGGAAGCCGAGGGTGCCGCTATCTCTTGTGATAACCGCTATCGCCATCGACCACCATCGATCGTCGTTGTCATCCCCAATCAATCACCTCTTCGCATAATTTGTTGCCATCTCGCGGTCAAACCACCGTGACCATCATACTTTCGATTGTTGTTTATCTCAATTCTACCAACAAAATTCTTCAAAGATTGCATAGTTGTTGTTGCGATTCGAGATTCATTGTTACATATATAATTCGTAATTATTATCGAAAACTTTGTACTCAAAATAGATACATAGTGGAAAATTTTTTTAGTAGCGTGATTTTTCTCTTTATTTTCGTAAAATCTACATTTCTTGTTCATTCTTAAAATATTGGTATGTGTGCTTGACTTCACAACAAAGCTAACTTAAACTTTTCTTCTATCGATTGGTTTTCGAAGTTTGGCCATCGTAAGCAAACCCCATAATTAATCACAGAATGCATTATGACAATAAATACTTGATGGAGCCTCACTCAATCCATCACTTGATGAACCGGAAACCTTTCACTGATAGGCATGACCCCTCGGTGAATGTGGAACATAAGTCTTCTAGAAGATTGTACAATGATCTCAAAATGAGATAATCCAACTTTGAGAAACGGTAGCCCTTCTACAACAAATGCATCTCCCTCAAGATCGATCTTTTAGAGGTCAAAATACTAATATTCTTCCATGTGAAGTTTACGCTTCAAGTTATCTTTCATTGGTTTACTCATTCACCACTTATGATTACTAATCCACCAATTATTGTGTGCTTGACATTCTCGTCGTTGATTCCTATCATATTATAATGCGTATGAGTAAGAATAATTCACTTTAATAGAAATCATCTTCACTCATCGTGACAATCGAGTCTTCACCATTATGCGGCTATTTTTCATCTTATCTCGTAGGGTTCAAGCTTTGAGCATTGACTCTTATGATGAAGCTGACCCATAGACATTACAAAACCATCATGCATATCCAACGAGCTTCTAACACCGATTTGTTAGGTCTTTTTTATCACCCTCAATGCTCGTGGTTTACTCCCTTCCAAGGGGATCCATCCATACCTTTGAACTTCAGATTTTTTTGTAACATTCATTTAGGATCATTAAGATTCTCTTATCTCTCGAATTCATCAAAATGAGGGTGAATGACTTAATGAGCACTTCTAGAGTTTCTCAGAGGCTGCCAATACAATAACGAGATTAAGAGGAGTTTTCCTTGGCTCTCGTTCTTCACTCATCTAATGTGAGATATGATTTGCTCATAAGCCGACTTGGTTCATCATGTGTAAGTACAAATTTCTATCGATGAGGCTATTAATGCCCATCGTAGACAATTTGAATAATCCAGGAAAATATAAGGCGCAGAGAACACGATGACAATCTATCAAAGAAGCAACAAGATAGTCTCATCTCTCCATGGCTCACATCCGGCGTGAACCACAACTAGAAAAGGAATACACACCGAACACATCTGTGTTAATGTCTTGATATTTGAGATGGAGAGACCATAAAGTGGCCACATCCAAAAATTTAGAAATCGAGTAATATTGTCACTTCCATCAAAGTCTGAACATACTGGCATGTAAACAACTCAAAGAAGAGATTGGCTCATTCAATAAGGATATTTATGTTGATTTGTAATCAATTTAAAAAACATAACTCAATTAGGGACCAACTAGACAATCATCACATAGTTGGAGAAATTGAATCAATGTATGAGGACCTATCATCAAGTCTCATTTTCTCAAGAACTAGAGTTAAATAAATCTTGTATTAATCATTCCATCACATTTAATGACTTTAGAAGGAGTCCAAGTTCCCATTAAGATCCACTTGTCATTGATGCGCACCCATATATAATGTTAGAGAATGATTGATACGAGTTACGTGTCATCTTATTCTACATTTCTTAGCATGGGCTTGGTGAGGGATGTTGACCTCCATATATGTGTCATAAATTAAAAAGACATAAATTGACAAACTTAAAGGTGGCGGTGCACAATTGAGGCTCAAGATACTTCTGTCACAAAAATGGTTGAAAACAATGTCGATGACGGACCCGCCATTCAAAAACATCGAAATTGATCAAAATATAAATATTGAAAAAAAACGAGCAATTGATTATCCTATCAATGTGTGATGTGCATATCGAGTTGAAGCTTCGATGATGTCCGAATGACCTCATAAATTGATTATCGTTAGCTTTGAAATATCAAAATCTATCAAATGATACCATCCGTACTCAATTCAGATGAGTATATGCAAATATCGAGTGATTTGAAGTGACAACACGATTGGTTGGGCGTCACCAAAATCAAAATGAACTTCGATGAACAAACTTTTCCATCATGTTTAAAATCAAGTTTTATATATTGTAAACATCAAGATCGCTGAGTCGCCAACATGCTTTGCGCATATCGAAGATAGGATGCTATGTCGATGACCAAATGACCTCCGTTCATGAAATTGATCATGTCGTTAGCTTTGAAATGTCAAAATTTATCAAATTTGACTGTCTGCGCACAATTCGGACGAGTATATATAAATGTCGAGTGATTTGAAGTGATAGTGCATAAATCGAGGCTGAAATACATAGGAGGTCACCGAAATCAACTCAAATGACCTCCGATCGATGAACAGACTTTTCCATCACGTTTAAAATGTCGAAACTAGTCAAAATATAAATATTGTATGACTTAATGATCAACTGATCAAGCTCGAGATGCATCTTGCACGCATATGGAAGATATGCCCAAAATGACCCCGTTCATAAAATTGACTGTGCTGTTAGCTCAAAACATCAAAATCTATCGAATGAGACTATCTGAGCTCAATTTAGATGAGTCTGTGCAAATATCAAGTGATTTAAAGTGACAACATGTAAATGTCATAGGATGTCATGTACTCAAATGACCTCTCGACGAACGGACTTGTCATCATGTTGGAACATCCATTAGTCAGGATATAAATATTGCATGGCTTGATGATCAATTGATCAAGCACTTGAGTCGTCAATGCGCCTGCATGCATATTGAGGTTAGGAGGCACTGATGAGGATCAAACAACCTCCGTTTATGAAATTAAATGTCATTGGCTTTGAAACATTGAAATCTATCAAGTAAGACTATTTTTACTCAATTCGAATGAGTTTGCATGAAAATCGAGCGGCCGAAAGCGGCCATACGCATTTAGAGCTAAAATGGACTCAATTTGCCGAACCAACGATCCGTCGTGAAATGGCCATTACGTTGAACAACAAAATTATCTTAAATTGATATATATATATATATATATATATATATATATATATATATATATATATATATATATATATATATATATATATATTGACTATGTGCATTTACTAGCTTGAAATCCACATTAAAATTGCTTAATAAATTTAAATTTATTTAAAAAATTCCTAAATTACCCTCATGCTCAACCGTTTTCCCCACTTTTTATTTTTCAGTTTTTTTAACTACTCCAAAAAAAGAGAAAAAAATTTGAAAACCACTCCCTCTTGATTCTTCCCTTATCATTCTCTCCCATGTTTCTCTCTCTCATTCCTCTCTCATGTTGAAAAGTTCTCTCACATGTAATCTTGATTCCCTCTCTCTCGGTTTGTGATCCACGCCTCCGGCCGCATTCTCAAAACCATGCCAGGCCCACTACAGCATCTCGCTTCCATGAACTCCGCAGCTCATTCCGATCCAATTGACATTGACCCATCGCCCTGCCTCGCATGATCACCGCTTCGTTCCACTGCGACCATGACCCGATCCATGGACCGCATGCATCCTGCGTGTCGACCCAACCGGCGTATTTCTTGCGCCGGTGCTGATCCGCTGCGCTGGCCATTGCTTCTGATCCAATAAAAGCATCGCCTCCGCCGCAAAACCTTCCTCCGTGAATCCATGAAACCATACCGGCTAAGCGCCATCCGCTGGTCATTCCGGCAAGACAATCGTCCAGCCCCGCCCGGCGTAGTCCCATGGCTCATACTTTGTCTGCTTTCACTATTCGCACAATCAGCCCTAGCCTTCATGACCCATTCTGTCATCCCAGCCTGTACGTATAGAGCCTGCTCTTCATTTTCACTTCATGATCGAGGGAAGAATCATCATTCTTCGATCTGCGCACCTCGCTTTAGTTCTCATTTTCTTCAATCGGGAAGAACATCAAAATTCTTCTTTTGATTTTTTCGTCGCACCTCTTTAGCGTCCTTTCGCACAGCGGAAGAACATCGTCGAGGCAAATTCTTCTTCGATTTGCATCGCATCCTCGCTTTAGCCTTCCCACCTTCGCAATGGGAAGAACATCATCAAGAGGTGAATTCTTCTTTAGTTTTGGTCGCCTCCTTTTCTTGCATTCCCATACCTAACCGTTCCTTTGTAGCATTGCACATCAAACATGTGTGATTGAATGGATATATATATATACATATATGGTTGCTTTCTGCAGTTTGAAGACCTCGTTGTGATGAAAAATGTGCCGGTGTCATAAGACACCCCGGCTATGCTCAACAGGTGTATCGAGTAAGCCAACACCCGTTAGATGTCGCCCTCTAGATGAAATGTTGTCAAAATTTTGTCTAATTTCTAGACTTAAAAAAAAAGAGGGGAATGAATATATATTGCATTGTATATTTTCTTTCGTTCAAGGCCTCATCACAAGATGACGAAGAGATGAGAGAAAACAGACACCGCCGCTACATGCTCACAAGGCGTACGAGTAAGCCAAAATACCCGATGCCCTACATGGATGACGTGAGGTCGCCAAATTGCGTCAAAATTTTGACTTAGAAAAAATGGGAGGGTAAATGAACTAACTTAAGAATGCTAAGTAAAACTAGAATTTTAAACTTAAACAAGGAAAAAAAGGAGGGGGAGCCTTTAAAGAAATTTGAAAAAAGAAAACACTCATTTAAAATGCAAGTAAATTTGGGGAGGCTAATATTAAACTCACAAACTCTAATTGCATTCTATGGCTTAAATTGAAGTAATGAGTGAGTTATCTTTTCTTGTAAATTCCTCAAAATTAAACAAGCTTTAATTAAATTTGGGAGGATTAATGCTAAACTCATAACAAACTTACAATAAACTTAAAGTCTAAGGGATGAATCCAAATTGGGTTTAATAACTATATGGAGGTGATTACTATGCTAGCTAATAAGCATGAGTAGGCTAGCAACAAACACCAAATCACATAACCCATCAAAATTGATGTAAATTGAACATAATCAAGTTGAGAATTGCAAAAAACTCAACAAGTAAACTAAGTAAATAATATTTTAAACTACAATCTAAATCAAAATACCTTCTTCGCCACCAATCTAACCTTTGTACAAGTAAAGACGATACTAAACCAAAATCTATAAAATCATGGAGTTCTTCAATATAAAAAATTAAGAATTTCATTCTAATTATGATTTTCAAAATCATGAAATCACTTAATTAGGTGAAGTTATCTAAGCTATAAACACTGCATATGCTTGGACATAGATCTCAAGTCAAATTTTAATATCAAAAAGGGCATGGCTAAAGTTGGAATTAAATGGAAAAAAAATATAAAATCAATCTCATAATTCAAACACAAAATTACCTAAAATTATTATACACCCGCATGGGCCCCGACACTATGCTGAATGCTTAAATTCAAGTGTTTGAGGATGTCGCGTTGCTTCTTTAGTCTTAGAGGGTTAACAAAAACCTAAAAAAGTTATAAAAAGAGTTTCAAATGTGAAATATCTCGAGAAACCGATTGGATAGATCTAATCCTCTATTAGCACTAAACAAAATTGACAGATCTAAAGCTCTTAAACATATTCAAATTAATCAATTTTCAAATTAATTTTCAAATATCAATCTAAAACTACTTAAATGAAACTCTATCATTAAAAAAAACTTAAACCAAACTCAATCCATCCACCTTCCATAACTATTTATCGGGGATGACAAATTAAGAAAACTCTAGCTCACAAAAGAGCCAATGTCAAATCAAGTGTTCTGCTATGTTCACTCTCAATCAATCTCACGCCAATAAGGGCTCCCTCCTTTGCTGGCTTGGCCAAGAGGCTCCACAGATGAAGCAGTGACCGAGTCCTCGACGTGGTTTGGCCAATCCGCTCCATTATATTATGATCAATGCATCGTTATGCTCCCAATGACTCGCCCTTGAGTTGTGAATCATAGGTATACTTGATAGGCAAACAACCTCTCGTCACCTAAGGTAGACTTAAGCTTCCTCCTTAGATAAACACCACTCTGTCTACAAGGATTTCTTGGACGACGTCCATGTCCGATGAGGATCCTTCAGTTGGGTCGACTACCTCCTAACTAAGTAGACTGGGACTGACGCGGATGACGGAACCATGGGATCTAGATCGGGCACATCATCATTCCTCCAACCATCCGGTTTAAGCTGAAATGATAAATTTCATATCTTAAATTCTAAAACTCTACATGTTGCTACTATACATTATGCATTCAACGATCTAATAACTAACCTTAGTCGAAAGTTTTCTCTCACTTATTGAAAAGGGTAATTAACTATAGGGCTTGCGCCTATAGGAAATGTGGAACAAGATCTAAATTTCTCTCAAAAATGAGGATGAAATCTCTGGTAGTGTCTTATCTACTATCTCATCTGCCTTCTAAAAATTACACCAACACCTCAAATCACACTATCTTCAATATTCAAAAAATTGTCGAGAGGCGGTCAATTTTCTGAGCCCATCACACTGGGAGGATTCTCTTCCATCTTTTTAGTCATATATGCTATAGTAGCAATAAAATCTTAAAAAATTCAAAATAATAAAATGGTGATTTAAGTGTGTAATAAATTTAATATGAGGCTCTATATAGAATGAATCATTCCATAGAGTATACATTATTACACCATTACTTTGTTCTGTAGTGCCTCTGCCTCTTGAAAGTATGGGATGAAATAATAATTGCTAATTACTAATCCCATCTTTCACTTTTGCAGAAATGGATCTACAAAGCACTCCTTTCACGCTCTAGTGGTGCAAACATCGCTTCTGCCAATACCATCAACACAGGAGATGTCAGGGCTACCATTCAATTTGGTAGCTTGAATTTGCTATCATAGCTGTAACTCCTAAAGTACCCACCTATGGTACATTCGTCCGAGGTCATGCTGGAAGGCCTCAAGTTACTGAAGCTCATACTAGCCATGTGCACCAACCAGTTCAACAACCATCTCTTGATAGAGAACTTTAGTTTTTAAAAGGCTAGGTTAATCTAAAGCTCCCGTGACAAAAAGAATCATTAAGAGGAAAATTGTGTCTTTAATTCCTCGTGGTACAGTTGCTACGCCGATTGAACCTTTTGTACCCAGAGAGCATGATCATGAAGCTTCCTCGGTGAGCAAAATTAACGAAGCAGAAGAAGGAGAATCGCTTAGTTGAGGGCTCAGCACATCCCCTTTGAATGACCTAGTGAATAAGTGATACACGAGTATTCTACCCACAATAACTTTGACAATCTAAAGTGGGTAAAGAGGAATAGCTCTACTAGAGAAATAAAGCAATTCTCGAACCAACCATGTCAAGCTCCACCACCATAGAGAGATAGCTCAAACACCGCTCACAGATATATAAAGTTCTCAAAGTAGCTAAGAACAAAGGCCTAATGAAAAGAAGATTTCGTGAGGCTGTGGTGATGAAAAATACAAAGCTCCACCAAGAAAGTTGCCATCTCTGTAAGCCAACGAGCCCAAAGACGCCGCATGGTGAGCATCGAGCTGACACTTGGGCCCTCGTGTCCAAGAATCTCGAAGGTCCGGTGAAAGGATAAGCAAATATGGAGGCCAAGGCCCCAGTAATGAAACTTTGAGTAATATAAGAGGTGTGACATGATACATATACAAAATCACAAAATCAACTCATCAGAAGTGGATACCCAAAAGAAGGGATATCACTAATGAAAGGTATGATGGTCGACACCCTGGAGAATCCTCTAGGGGATCCCATCCCATCGCCACCCTACAAGAGAAGGTTGACTTGATCATGGTCCTTTAATAGAAGAGTTTGTTCGCACATTGAACCAGAGATCTACTGAAAATGTCGATCGAAAATTCATGTGCAAGAAGAAAATAATGAAGAAGATTCTATGGAAATAGAAGTCTATATGGTCGAGATATAGATGAACTCTTAGCACCATCACTAACAACTCAGGAACAATCAATTTGAAGCTTATGAAGAAGATTTCAGAAGCAAATAGAGGATGGATCTTCGAGAAGATGAAGAAGAAGAAGATCATAATGAGAAAGAGATCATGGGTGTCGAGTCGTATATATGGTTGAACTAGAAATGATCACTGGTACACGCTTTATAATCGATCATCGCACCAACAAATGCCTAAATACACAAGAAGAAGTCAAGTTCTCCCCTAAAATGAGCAAGGAGAAGACAACAACAAGAAATAGAAGAAGAAGAAGAAGAAGAAGAAGAAGAAGAAGAAGAAGAAGAAGAGCCTGTACTGATTGACGCCATGGCACTAGAGAGCAAAGAGAAAAATGTCAAATGGAGGTCAAAGACAAGGAGATTGCATAGTTGGGTACCAAAATGAATGATATGATGGTATAAATGAACATCATGGTAGAAGAATATCACATCAAGTGTAGCACCTATTTTGTCTGCTAATCAACAGACAGCTAATAATACAACTTCTATATCACCAGCCACTGTGGTACTTCAAGCTCCTATAGTACATGCTATGCATGAAGCGAGGAATGAAGTTAACCAAACACCTCTCCAACCGATAATTCAAAATCTAGCTAGCATACTAGGAACTATAACAACCGCCGCCTAGAAATAATAATCAATGAAAAGATAAAGACATATAGCCAAAGCTAAAAGTTGGTGAGTAAGTAAGGGTCGCCTACTAGCGAATATGACCTGTGCACCTAAAAGGTTACTTGGTACGAAATTCAATACTTTCGATTTGTAATCCAAGCACATCTAGCCTAATTTAAGGCTACTGTAACAAGAGGAGGAATGATCGCTTTTCATCAATTCAGAAGTGACTCGCTGATTTTGAATGGTACATAGAATTACCAATGATTCGTTAAAACTTTACTGAATTAGAGACTATATTTATGAAGAGGTTCAAGTCAAAAAAAAAATTACAATCAATCGACTTTGCCTTGCTAAAAGGAGGAAGGATGAGTGGACAAAATTCATAAGTCGCGCAACCTAAGTATGAAGTGTGAGCAATAATTGGAAGAAGAGCATGCAATACCTAATGGAAATATGGATGATAAAATGACACCATTTCTATGCATGGCGTGATTGCAACATTCGTGACTTGCTGATAGGGTGGCTAAATTTGAAAAGTTGAATCGCCTAAGTCTCAAGTCTATGCGATAAAACAAAGAGAAACAAACCTTCAAGACTCAAGAAGAAATGAAATTCTCGCTTCTTATAGCTCAAATGGCAAAAAAAGTGATATACAATATGGATAAAGGAAAGAAGCAGTACAAATGATAAGGGTAAAAAGCTATTTATTCTAATCCACAGCCAAAATTGATATTTGGAGGTAATGACAAACCTTAGACTTTTTCAAGTGGTGGAGAGCATCTAAAATAAGCAACAAGAGATGATGAACGAATGCGGCCATCTCTTAAGAAAAAGATGAACACAGAATATTCCTTTAGAAGGGATAGTGTGGCTAAATTATTTTGGCAACAAAAGTAGCCGATACGCTACTGAAATTAAAAGGCAAGAAACTAATCAAGTCAATAATCCAAACTACTGTCCCTATCATCGAATGATTAGTCATCTTATTGAACATTGTTATGTCTTCAAAGATTGGCTAGAAAGGAAGTATCAACGAGGTGAATTTACACTATCTGACAGTGTTCTTGTCAACCCAAAAAGAGAGTCTACAAGGATGATTACGTCCTCTTCCGTATCATCCAGCAAAGACAAATAAAAGGAGAAATCAGCTCAAACTGAAGAATGGAAAATAGTAGTCTCCAAAAAGAGCGTGAAAATGTTGAAACTACTAAAATACATCCCTAGTGTTAAGTGAAAATCACCACTTGAATCTATATTGGACTTAAGAGAGATGCCTAAACCAAGTATTTGGGCTTCTCAGTGACATGCTGATAAGGCTACTTTATCACAACATGAGAAGAGGTCTACCAAACGCAAGCCTCATAAATCAAAGAAGCTGGCTAAGAAAAGGAAGATCAAGAAGAGAACTACAACTCAAAAGATCATTAACAATCTAGATGAGTATCACTAGCTGGTAAGACAACCATTTAGGCTTGCAGACTTCATGCCTAAACTTTGCATTCAATTATGAAGAAGATAATGGTGAATCTTGTCCGAGAGACATGCCGAATCATCGGTGATGTCGGATATACTTCAACATCGTTACTCGGTACACCAACTCAAAATTTTTATCAGGAAAGCAAGAAGAGCCTGAGGTGCTAATGTTTGAATTTTGTTTAATGACTCAACAAGATAGTAAGTTAGATGAAGATGTATTTTTCGAGGAGAAGAGTTAGACTCATCGATATCATCATGTATAAAAACATAAGATGTTGAAAAAGAGCCCTATTGGCCAATTTTCGAATAAGAAGAGAATTTGAAAAACTACTCTAAGAATCAGCAAGATAAGGTGATTCAAGTTCTTGAGAAGTGGTAAAGTCTTACCACCTTCATCAAAGAAGAGAAATGCAAATAAAGACAAAGGCAAATAAATTGAAATCAATGAGGATATCATTCCCAAAAATCATAGGATAAAGCCTAAATTGAGCGAGAAGATAGTTTATAATATTTTATCACATCTGAGAAAGATCCTTGCACAACTGAGTGTGTACGAGGCTCTCTTGATGTCAAAAGACCTCCGAAACTTTGATAAGCAAAGATCGAGAGTTATGAAGCTTACTTTGCTGAGAAATGCATGATCGAAGCATTACAAACTCAAGATCTCCTAGTAATCACATTTTCTGAAGAAGATCTTATATTGGGAACAATGGATCACAATCATCCTCTTTATGTTACTGTAGAGAGTGATGGCATCTCGACGCAATATTGATTGATCGGTTCTTCTATCAATCTTATGACTCTAAAGGTATTAAGAGGATTATCGCTGATATCCAACATCTTGGGAGAGATAAGTTGATGGTTCATGGATTTAATGAAAAGGCGTAAAACTTTGGGTTCTTTTATTCTCCCACTCAAGTTCAAGATTTATATATAGAGAAGCCAAGTTTCATGTAATCATGTGATACATCATTTAGAGCTCTTTGGGCATGGCGCATGAGTATGGCATGGTCCCATCAACTATGCATCAATGTATGAAGTATCTCAAAGATGGAGAAGAATTCAAAATCATCGGTAATCTACAACCATTCTCCATCAATGAAGCAAAGATCTATGAAGATGCAAAGTACTTCATCCTCAAAGAGCCTAAGCCAACAAAGCCTCTTGAAGTGGTAGCATCCACTTTAGAACTAAAAAAGTAATTTAGTGAAAGAGCAGAAGCAAGGAGGAAGAAAGAGGGCAATGCCAATTCTCCCTAAAGCACTTGATTCTTGCACCTAAGTTAGGAAAATTAGTTCCTCATTTGGGAAGTGACACGAAGAAGAAGAAGATATGCCTGTCGAACCTAAGGAACTTATAAGCTTTCAAGTAAAGTAGAGTATGAAATAAGTGATTCTGATTCAGACTATGATTTTGAATATACTTATGGAAATAGAGTTTAGATGGCTGTATCGAGGAGGATAGCTCATCGGTCGATGACTCACTTATACTCATCCTTCAAGTGCTTCAAAGAAATCAGTCCACTGGAGGTTCATAATATTGAAGAATTGATAATATTCTATGTACCACCGTTGAGTGAGAGTGGTGGAACAGGAACTCTATTTTATAAATTTGAAGAGTCTCAGCCTCAAGATTTTGAACAACCTGCTCAACATGAAAATTATGATGAAGTAGTGCCAACAAGAATACCAATATACTATCCCCAGAAGTTACGAAGAATGATGCATAAGCTTGGAATTCATATTAGAACTACTAAACATAGGACTCAAATCTTTAACAAGATGTGGAGCCAAAGAAGTCCTCAAGCATCGTGAAGAAGTGACAAGTTTATCACTAAAGGTTTGGGATTCATCCACAGATCTCATCAAGATAGAGCTTGTTATAATATAATAGAAGCTGATATCGAGAGTCTTAGTGATGAAGAAGATGATTCCCATGAAATTCTTCTTAAAAATGATGAAGAAGTTGAAGCCAAACCCACACCTGAAGAATTGGAAGATGGTGGACAAATAGCTACTATGGATGAACTTAAAGAAGTCAACCTAGGAGCTGAGGATGATCCCCGTCCAATTTTGTCAGCCTTCCTGATGAAAGTTGAAGAGCTAAAAATGCTACTTTGTGAATTCGTGGATTGCTTTGCGACATATTCGAAATGCCGTGCTTATCCATGTAACGTTCATAAGCTAGCTATTAAACCGTGATGCAATGCAAGTGTGCTCCTAGAATGAGATTGGAGATTGAAGAACATGTAATTGGAGAAACTAAAAGTTGATCGAAAGGCTTCATCCAGAAGAGAAGTATGATTGGATAGCCAACATTGTTCCAAGAAGAGAATGGTCAACCATCTCTGCATTGACATCCAAGACTTAAATAAGGCATGCCCAAAAGATGACTTCCGCCAATATCAACTACTAGTGGACAACACTTCCAACTATGACATGTTCTCATTCATGGATGATCGGGATACAACCAAATCAAAATGGCACCTGAAGATGAAAAACATACATCGTTCAAAACACCTATCGACATCTATTGCTACACGGTCATGCCCTTTGGCTTGAAAAATACTGGAGCTACATACCAAAGAGCCATGACGCGTATTTTTGATGAGTTGATTCATAAAAAGGTGGAATGTTATGTTGACGATCTGGTGGTGAAGAGCTTAAACCGTGAAAACTATTTTGAAGACTTGAGAATTATACTAGAGAGAATCAGAAAATATGATCTCAAGATGAGTCCTCTAAAATGTGCATTCGGGATATCCTCTGAAAAATTTCTCGGGTACATTGTACCTCACAGAGGTATTGAAATAGATCTTGCTAAAATCAAGGCAATTTTGGAGATGCCTCCACCGAAGAGTTTGCATTAGCTCCATTCTTTACAAGGACAACTTGCATTCATCATCGATTTATATCAAATCGTGATCATCCAATCTTGCAAGGTTAATGAAGAAGGATGCTCCATTCAAGTGGGATAAGGAATGCGGAAGCCTTCAATAGCATTAAAAGCTACTTAAATCCACCAATCCTTTGCCATTCACGGAAGCCCCTCATTCTATACACATTAGAAGAGTCTCAAATTATTGGTACAACACAATGAAGAAAGCAAAGAGAATGCTCTTTATTATATTAGTCGGAGGCTGATTGGAGTAGAAATGAGATACTCCACGATAGAGAAGCACTATTTAGCAATGATCTTTGCGCCAAAAGCTCATCACTATATGTTATCTCACAAGATTACCCTCATCTCAAGGATCGACCACCAAATACTTGATGACAAGACTATTGACAGTCACTTGGCAAGATGGGTATATTGTTTTTGCAATTTGATATCACATACGTTTCATAGAAAGCAGTGAAGGGACAAGTCTTAGAAAATTGTTTAGCTGCACATCCCATCCCTGTGGACTCTTTTCTTAATGATGATTTGCCCGATGAGCAAATTATGCTCATTCATGAAAGAGAAAATCACAAATTTGGGAAATGTACTTTGATGGAGCCTCATCAATCAAACAAGTCAAACATCTAAATTTGAGCAAGAGCAGAATCGACATTCTTCATAACACCAAAAGAGGGATAGATGATCATATGGATTGACCAGCCAAGAACTAATAATGAATGAATATGAAGCATTAGTAGCAGTCGGAAGAAGTTATTTTCATAGGCATTCAAAACTTATATATTTTTGGCGATTCTCAGCTTATTATAAATCAAGTACTTGACATCTATAGAATCAATAAACTTGAGTTAGCTTTCTATCATGAGTTCTTGAGCTTACATGATACCAAATATCACACTAACTTGAGTCTCTTGATCCAAGAATAGCAAAGCCGACTGCTTAGCAAAATTAGCTAAGAAATGACAAGTATGAATAGTGATTATGTCATGATCAACATATTTACTCGATGAGTTCTAGAGCCAATAAAGTATCAATAGGTAGGGGTTACCAAATTTATACAAAGCGAACGCGACTCGGTTACTCCTCATACTCCCAAAATCAAGAAGTTATACCAAGAAGAGCTAAGAATGACATTACCTCAAAAGTAGATGCCTTTTGTTGTAGAAGAGTCAATGTGATTGGAGGCAAGCCTTCATCGACTTTAAGAAGGAAAATTACCAAATAATAAATCATTGACTGCTCAAATCAAAAAGAGAATGCTATACTATGCTTTTGTCGACAACACTTTATATCGTAGATCCTTTGAACAAATGTGCTACGATGCCTGGTGTAGATGAAGCTAGCAAAGTGATGGTTGAAGTTCATGAAAGACTTTGTGGTGCACATCACCAGTCCCAAGATGGCAATAAAGATGAAAAGGATGGGTTATTATTTATTCTATGGTGAGAGATTACATTAATCATGCTAAGAAGTGTCATGAGTGTCAAGTACATGGGAATCTCATCCATCAACCTCCAAATCCATTACACCCAACAATAGCATCGCCATTCAATGAATTGGGGTATAGATAAATGGACCAATTGATCCATTATCGTCACCGACATCGCTTCATCCTAGCTGATCGACTATTTCTCTAAGTGGGCTGAAGCTACCCCATTTAAAGAAGTTACTGTTGATCGAGTGATCAACTTCTTCACGCATAATGTAGTCTATAGATTTGGAGTGCCACATTGAATAATTTATAATAATGGCACAGCTTTCAAAAGTACAAAGGTTTATAGATTCATTGATCGACACAAAATTGATTGGCGATACTCTTCAATATATAATCCAAGAGCAAATAGTTTGGCGGAGGCCTTCAACAAGATATTAGTCAAGCTGCTCAAGGAGATTCTCACTAAAAATAAGAGAGAATGACATACCAAGCTAGTAGAGGCATTGTGTGCATATCGAACTACCTAAAAGATGCCAATTAAAGCCACTCCCTATTCATTGGTATTTGAACTGGGCAGTTCTTCCACTTTGAAGTTGAGTTGCTACTTCAAATAGCCATCCAATACAGTTCAACAAAATCAAAATGCCCATTTGAGAATGAAGGAACTCGACGCTTTGATGAAGAGATGCTCAATCACCGGAAAGAGATATATTTGAATATTATCTCAAGAAGGTGGCAAATTTGAGCCTAATTGGGAAGACCATTTTGTCATTAAAAAGGTATACCAAGGAGGGGCATACCAACTCATTAACCTAAAGAGTGAAAGACCAATGCATCCAATTAATGGTCGATACTTGAAAAGTACTATACTTGATGACCACATTCGAGGTATAATAGAATAAGATAAAAGATTTTTTAGTATATCTATTTAGGTTGACATCGCTTTCATGCGAGATCCCTAAATAAACATATCGATGATGAACTTTTTCGTGAAGATTCTCCTATTACACATGTAGCATTTTTAAATTTTTATATACAGATGAAATCAATGTTGTATGTTAAAATCTTCTTTAGAGTACATCAATTCAAATATGGATGTATTTGTATATTTTCATCTTAAAATTCTCTAAATGTACTTTAGAATTCCCTACAAGACAGGGCATTTTTTAGTTTATATTAAGTTTATTTGAGTTGACATGCCATAAGATGAGATCCTCAAATATATTTTGATTAGTTGACATTGAGCATCAAATCCCTAAATATAATGATTATCATGCTAAGTTGCATGTTCTTGTGAAACAAAATAATCTATTTCTATGCATAAAAGACAACCCTAAATGTCAAGAAGTTTATCTAAGATTTGCCAAATTGTGGTGAGTCAAAAGAACTCCGAGTTGAAGCTTCAATTAAGTTGGAGAAACATCAACCTCTACATCCAAGTCAGGACACGGATGGGTTCTAGCAAAACTCAACAAGCCCACAAATGACCGAGTTGTTGGCGCTCCGACTCAACAAGGAGAAAAGGCCACGTGAAAGAGCCCGCTCGTCATTTGATGACAAACCACCAATCCACTACAGCTTAAGTTGAAGACTCGAGTAGGTTCTAAAGGTCGAACTCAACAAGCCCAAATATGGCCGAGTTGCTGACGCTCTCCTCACTCAACAAGCCAAGAAAAGGCCATAGTGAAAGAGCCCTCGCTCATCAGTCCAATGATGATAACTGTTCAATCTCAAACCAGATCTAGCTTAGTGATTACAAGCAATTAGGATCCAAGAGATATCTCTACTTGATTGATAGATCAGGACAAGCTGAGGAAATGCTCAATTTAGGGTTGCCTCAAATCAATCTTCATATTACCTGCAAGGTGATATTTCAATCTATTCTCAAATGATCTGATCAAGATCAAAGCACAGATCAAAGCCAATCTCCTCATCAGGTCCGTCAAAGTAGAAAGCACAGGACTAAGGAAGCAATTCCATAGTTCAAACAAAGCTGACGACTGAACTAAAAAAAGAAGGTTATTCAGTTAAAGCACACGCGACTAATAACTCAACATTGACCTTATATAAGTCAAAAGACTAGGTCATCTATATGTACCCTTCAATGAGTCTATCAAGGCAGCAAGCACAAGATTCATGGCATACATACACTTCCTGACAAGTCAATATTGACAAATCAGGTCAGTTCTTCATCAAGTCCGTCAAGCTCAAAGCTAGGACAGAAGGAATTTCAAATCTGATCAAGCACGGATAAACCGATTCCCTAGTGGGGTCCTTCATCAAAATAAGTGACAATTCTTCCATCAAACCCAACCATGCAAGCTGGGGTCGGAGGGCTCAAATCTACAAGGATATAAAAGAAAGAGATCTTCAGTAAAGCCATTGAAGTAGATAGTAGATGGTGTAAGAACTCTTATCAATCTGACAAGTCAATTCTAACAAATCGTCAAGCCATTTAGCATGTCTAAAAAAGATACTAATGACAATCTTATCAAAGCGTAAGTATTGCATTCAAAATAAAGGATCCAAATTATGTGGCCACCAAAGGGTCAACTGATTTCAACAAAGACTCACATGCATGAATCATATTTGTTGGCATTGTTTGACCTCCACATGTCATAAATCGAGACAAGCCTACAAGTCAAACGATGACTTAGAGGTGAAAGTCACAAATTGAGCCAAGATGCACATGTACTAACTAAAAATGGTCGTCACCGGCGAACAAACTTACCATCTGTCAAAATATCAAAATTGATCAAATTATAAATATTACAAAATCTAATGAGCAATTGATTAAGCATTCATTTATCAATGTTTTGCGCATATCGAGTCGTGGAAGGCGATGATATTCAAACGACCTCCGTTCATGAAATTGATCACACCATTAGCTTCAAAACATTGAAATCTATCAAATGAGACTATTCACGCTCAATTCAGATGAGTCTATGTAAATATCGAGTGATTTGAAGTGATGTAAAATAGAAAATACTGGATGTCACCAAAATCAACTCAAATGACCGATCGATGAAGCCATCATGTTCAATGTCAAAATTGCCGATATAAATATTGTATGACTTAATGATCAACCGATCAAGCCAAGTCATCAACATTCTTGCATGTATATCTAGAAGCTACGACGCGACAAAATGACCTCCGTTCATAAAATTGATTGCGTCGTCAACTTCAAAATGTTAAAATCTATCAAAGGAGACTATCCATGCTCAATTTAGATGAGTCCATGTAAATATCGAGTGATTTGAAGTGACGCAAATCAAGGTGAAATATATGGACGCCAGAAATCAACTCAAATGACCTCGACATGAAGGAACTTGCCATCACGTTGAACTTCAAGGCGGATATAAATATTGCATGACTTAATCAACTGATCAAGCGCTTGAGTCATCAACATGCTTGCACGCATATCAAAGTTAGGATGCACCGATACAAGCTAAATGAGCCCCGTTCATGAAATTGATTAAGTCGTTAGCTTAAAAATATCAAAATCTATCAAATGAGACTATCCACACTCAATTCAAATGAGTCTGTGCAAATGTCAAGTGATTTGAAGTGATAATACGTAAATTGAGACTGAAATACATAAGACGTCACCGAAATCAACTCAAATAACCTTGATCGATAAACAAACTTCACCATGCATTCAGAACATCAAAATTGGTCAGGATATAAATATTGCATGACTTGATGATCAACTGATCAAGCGCTCGAGTAGTCAATGCGCTTGCATGTATATTGAAGTCAGGAGGTGCTGACGAGGATCAAACGACCTCCGTTCACAAAATTGATCATGCCATTGGCTTCAAAACATCAAAATTTATCAAGTAAGACTATTCTCACTCAATTTGGATGAGTTTGCATGAAAATTGAGCGATCAAAATACACACATTTTGAGTAAAATGACTCAATTTACCAAATAAACGATCTCATCATAAACGACTACGCCATTGCATTGAATGAAATTACCTTTATATATATATATATGTGAATTTATCGGCATGAAATCCACATTAAAATTGCTTAATAAATTTAAATTTATTTAAAAAATTCCTAAATTACCCCCCATGCTCAACCGTTTCGCCCACTTTTTATTTTTCAAATTTTTTAACTGCTCTAGGAAAAAAAAAAATGAAAACCACTCTCTCTTGATTCTTCCCTCCTCATTCTCTCCCATGTTTCTCTCTCCTGCATTTCTCTCTCACGTTGGAAAAGTTCTGATATAGTTAATCTTTGAATTCCCTCTCCTCTCGTTCCATTCGATCCGCCATCACCTCTCAGATTCGCCACAGCCATGCCCTTTGCACCTTTTGACATCGAACCCACTCCGGGTTCAGACTCATCTCCATGCTCGAAGTCGACCGCTCGACACCTCCAGACTGTCCGTCGCACTGCTCCGATTTTCATGTGCGACCCGCATTTGCACCAACCCAGATCACGTCTCATTATCGACCCGCCACCGACAGATTCATTCGCAGCGCGTGGTGCTTCAATCTCAGAACCAATCCGCCTCCAGCCATCCGCCGAAAACCTCATCAGAATCATGACCATACCACGTGCCACATGCGCTCAATCCTACCAAATCGTCTAACTGGCCATCCTGTTGCAAATAATCATCTTCTTCCGCATCCAGAACTGCGTTTCGGCGTCTTTTTCATCCCACTGCCCCACCTTTATCCATAGCTCTTTTTTTAGCTTTTCATAATCAAAGAAATCATCAACAGAGAATTCTTTCGATTTTCATTCACCCTCTCTTTAGTCATTCTCATTTTCGCCACAATCGGGAAGAACATTAACAAGAATTCTTTTTTGATTTTTTGTCGTGACCCTCACTTTATATCCGTCCATAATTGGGGAAGAATATCATAAGAGGTGAATTCTTCTTCGATTGACATCGCATCCCTCGCTTTAGCCTTCCCACCTTCGCTTCACCGTAAATCGGGAAAGAACATCATCAAGAGGTGAATTCTTCTTTCATTTTTTGGTGTTGCACTTCTTGCCTTACATTCCAATCTCATTCCCTAACTTCCTTTTCTAAGATTGCGTCCAAAAATGCATCAGAACATGTGTGATCTGTGATTGTATTTATATACATATATGCTTGCATTTCTTTGCAGGTTTAAAAATCTCGCTTGCGATGAGATGAAAATAGGTGTAAAGACACCACTTCACGATAAATGGTGTCAGTAAGCAACACTTGTTATATGTCGCCCCAAATAAAATATTGCCAAAATTTTGTCTAATTTCTAGACTTAGAAAAAAGGGGAAGGAGGGGAATGAATATATATTACATTGTATGTCTTCTTTCGTCAAGGCCTCATGTGCTCAACAGGTGCATGAGATAAAAAATTAGTGGTGTCGCAATACATCGCCATGCTAAGCATCCGAGTAAGCCAAAGAACCCCCGATGCATACATGGGGAAGGAGGTCGCCAAAATTGCATCAAATCTTTTGACTTAGAAAAATGTGAGGGTAAAATGAACTGACTTAAGAATGCTAAGTAGAAAACCTAGCTAATTTTAAATTAAAAGCATCAAATAAGAAAAGGGGGGGGGGAGCCTTTAAAGCAAATTTTGAAAAAAAATGGAACACTCATTTAAAATGCAAGTAAAATTTGGAGAGGCTAATATTAAGCTCACAAACTTTAATTGCATTTCTCTATGGTTTAAGTTGAAGTACTGAGAGTTATCTTTTCTTGTAAATTCTCCAAAATTAAACAAGCTTTAATTAGAATTTGGGAGGGATTAATGCTAAACTCATAACAAACTTACAATGAACTTAAAGTCTAGGGATGAATCCAAATTGGGTTTAATAACTCTTATACGAATGTGGAGGTGATTATGCTAGCTAATAAGCATGAGTAAAAAAAACAAACACCGAAATTGACATAACCCATCAAAATTGATGTAAATTGAACATAATCAAGTTTGGGAGAATTAAAAAACTCAACAAGTAAACTAAGTGCAAATAATATTTTAAACCACAATCTAAATCAAAATGCCTTCTTTGCCAAATCGTAAACCCTTTGACAAACATAGAAGCGATACTAAACCAAAATCTATAAAAAATATGGAGTTTTCCTTCAATACAAAAATTAAGGAATTTCATTCTAATTTTGATTTTCAAAATCCATGAAATCACTAATTAGGTGAGGTTATCTAAGTTATAAACACCGACATGTGCTCGGACATAGAGATCTCAAGTGTGAATTTTAATGCCTGAAAAGGCCACATTGGCTAAAGTTGGAATTAAATGAAAAATCTGAAATCCAATCTCATAATTCAAACACAAAACTACCTAAAATTATTATACACCGCATCCACACTTATGCTTAATGCTTAAATTCAAGATTGAGGATGTTGTGCTTGGGTTTAGTCTGGGATGTGGGTTAACAAAACCTAAAAACTTATAAAAAGAGTTTCAAATTAGTGAAATATTTGAGAAACTGATTCTGTCAGGTGATAGTAGATCTAAGACTCTATTAGCAGCTAAATAGAGTTGACAGGATCTAAAACTCTTAAACATATTCAAATTAATCAATTTTTCAAATCAATTTTCAAATATCAATCAAAACGCTTAAATGAAACTCTATCACTAAAACTTAAACCAAAGTCAATCTATCCACCTTCCAACTTTTGCTGAGTGACAAATTAAGAAAACTCTAACTCACAAGGAGCCAATGTCAAATCAAGTGTTCTTCTATGTTCACTCTCAATCAATCTCACGCAGGGATGTGGCCGTGTCCTCGATATTTGGCCAGGCTCCAGATGAAGTAGTTATGGCGAGTCCTCGAGATGGTTTGGCCAATCTCTATTATATATCACGATCATTCTCAATCAATTCACTCTTCCTTTGAGTTGTGAATCATAGGGTATACTTAATAGGACAAACAACCCTCTATCAGCTAAGGTAGACTTAAGTGTTTCTTAGATAAACACCACTCTAAGTCCACAAGGATTTCTTAGATGATGTAACCCATGTGTTATTGATGAGAATTTCATCGTTTGACTACCGACTAAGTGAGTGGACCAGATGGGATGACAAAAACATGAGATCTAGATCGGGCACGTCATCATTCCCCCAACCATCCAGTTTAAGCTAAAATGATAAATTTCATATCTTAAATTTTAAAACTCTACATGTACTATACGCTACATTCTGATCTAATGACTACTTAATCAAAAGTTCTCTCACTTTAGAGGGTAATTAACTATAGGGGCTTGCCTTTAGAAACCTAGAACAGATCTAAAGTCCTCACCAAAATAAGGACAAAATCTGGCGTGTCTTATCTACTATCTCATATGCCTTCAAAAATTACACACAAATCACACTCTTCAATATTCAAAAAATTGCAGAGAGGTGGTAATTTTGGAGTCTACAAGGAATAACTCCAACCCGCATAGGACCATTATATGGGTTTGATAATCTCCCCTGCGAGTGGAGGCAATCACCCTTCTTATTTGTCCTGGAGAATTTTCTTGATAAGTGACTCATTCATTCAATTCATATGGTCAAGTCGATTCGACACAACGCTATCTTTGGAAGGCCCATCCAATCAATTTTTGGTGCTGTTACTTCGGTATCTCATCTTAAGATGAAATTGATCAATTGGTTGATTCTACGTCTGGGCATCAATGCTCAATTTTTTGGATGCTTACTCAGGTTACAACCAAATAAAAATGGACCCAATGGATGAAGAAGCCACATCATTTCAAACATATAAAGGTTTATATTGTTACCAAGTTATGTCATTCGAGTTAAAAAATGTTGGTGCTACCTATCAACGCCTTATGAATAAGGTTTTTAAAGACCTCTTAAGACACACAATGGAGGTATATGTGGATGACATGTTAGTAAAAAGCTTGGAAGAATCACAATATATTTTTGACTTAGAAATATGCTTTAACCTTCTTCAACATTATAACATGCGACTCAACCCGACCAAGTGTGCTTTTGGGGTTACGGAATATTTCTTGGGTTCATGATCATGATGTTTGAAGCTAATCTAAGAAAATTAGAGCTCAGATATGGCTCCTCCAAAAAATATCAAGGAAGTTCAACGCTTGAATGGACGAATTGCTGCCTTATCCCACAACTTAGCCCATTTTGGGGATAAATACTTGCCATTCCTTAAAATATTTAAGGGAGCTGGAAATAATAATTTTAGTGATGAATGTCAGCATTTGAGCAACTAAGGAATATTTAGCATCTCCACCCTTACTATCCAAGCCTATCCAAGAAGAGATGTTATACTTATATCTCGCAGTCTCTTCTCACGCAATAAGCTTAGTTTTAGTGCGAGAAAAAATACAATAAAACGATCTACTTACTATGTCATCAAAATTCTTCGATAGAAAGTCATTATCCAGCGATAAGGCTCGACTTTAGTTTTCTCGTAAAATTGCATCCATTTTCAAGCTCACACCATGTTTATACCCTTACCATTGAGGGCCATTCAAAAATGAGAGGCATCGGAGGTTAATCAAATGGTCCATAGAATTGGGTGAGTTCAATATCCATTTTCTACCCAGGACAGACATAAAGTCTCAAGTACTCGCAGGCTTTATAGTAGAATGCACTGCCCCAACTTCAAATGAGCTATCTATTACACCCCTTTCGTCTCCTCAATGGACCCTCTATGTTGATGGAGCTTGAAATCCGGGTGCGAGCAAGAATCTTACTTATTTCTCCCCAATAGGATACCTTAGAGTATGGACTTCGACTAAAATTCCCTATAACTAATAATATGATTGAATATGAGGCTCTCATCGTAGGGTTGAGACTTGCCATCGATTATGAGGCTCAAAACTTAATGATCTACACTGACTCTTAGCTTGTCGCCTCCCAGGTTGAGGGAAATTTTAATGTCCATAATCCCATATAATACCTCACTTGGTCACTTCTTGCCTATATCAAGACACATCAAATCATTCATATACTTCGAGAGAAGAACACTCGAGCTGATTCTCTCGCCAAGCTCGCTACCTCTGCTATGGGAGATCTATTTAAGAGAAGACATGTTGAGCAAATATTTTTTCCTAGTATCCAAGGGTCATGGGTAATACAAGCAATTAATGAGACAAAGGAACCTTCGTGGATGGACACCATCCTATCCTTTCTACAAGAAGGGACCCTTCTTGAAGACCTAACTGCTGTAACTCATCTTCGAAGACAAGCTGCAAATTTTATTATCATTGGAGGGAACTATACAAATGAGCTTTTTCTGGGCTATACCTTAAATGCCTCTCACCATCAGAGGCCAATTATGCATTGAGAGAGGTTCACTGATATGAGAGAATGTTAGGAGGAAGGGCTAGCCCTTAAAATTATAAGAAAAGATTTCTATTGGCCTGATGAAGCAAGATGCCTTGGATTTTAAAAAAAATGTGTGAGTTGTCAGTTGCACTCTAACCTCTCTCATACACTACGTTCATAGCTCTCATCCCTTCAAAGCCCGTGGCCTTTTGCTTAATAGGGAATTTATATCATATGACCTTTTCTAGTAGCGTCATGACAACAAAAGTTTATCATTTTAGTTGTTGACTACTTCACTAAATGGGTGAATGCTGAACCACTCTCTAAAATCACGGAGGCATATGCTAAATAATTTGTTTGGAAAAATATAATATATCGATTCAGTCTTCTGGCAAAGATCATCACCGATAATGGAACTCAATTTACTAGAAAAATCTTTACATCATTTTGTAAAGATCTTTCACATTCAATGCTGTATACCATCAGCTTCCTTAAACTAATGGGAAAACTGAAGCTACCAACAAGACTATAATTAAAGGGTTAAAAATGCATCTCGAGAAGGCTGAGGAGCAATGGGTTGAGGAGCTCTCTAATGTTCTTTGGGCTTACCACACTACATCAAACTCTGACTAGTGAGACACCATATAATTTATGTTTCGGCACATAAGCTATTATACTAGTAGATATCGAGATTCCAAGTCCAAGAGTTCAATTATTCAATCGTAATAGTAATGAAAAAAACTTGTAACTTGGACCTACTCCAAACTCGACATGGCCCTACTTGCTACTTCCTACCACCAAAGGGTAGTCACCATATAAACAATCTCCTTCATTTAATCTTCCCACTTGAGGAATGCATAACTCACATTGTGTCTCAGTCGGGGCATGATCAATCCCAAAGAGATTTGATCAGACCTCTTCCATACAGGTAAGAAGTCAAGTAACACTTTGACTAATGCCTAGATAGGTCAAAAAATTTGGTGGATATTCCACCTCTTCCATATAGGTGAGAAGTCAAGTAACACTTTGACTAATACAGATAGGTCAAAAGTCCTTGGTGGACATTCCACAGCCTCTTCCAAACAGGTAAGATGTTAAATAATATTTTGACTAATACCTAGGATAGGACAAAAATTCCTTGTTGGAATTCCCACGACCTCTTCCGTACAGGTTAGTGTTGTCGAATAATATTTCGACCAATCACCTCGAATAGGTCAAAATAAAATAAGAGCAAATCACTCAAAATTTCTAGTTTACTAATGTCATTGATAACTTCGAACATGATGATATAAGAGAATCAAAATTTGGATACAAAAAATAATATTAATAAATAACAATACATAGATAAAAGGAAAAAATGCATCCTCAAGTGATACTACATGATATCAATGTCCTCCTCACTGCTGGAAGATGCTCCTTTAAACTAACTCTCAACTCCTTCATCTTCTGAATCTAGCGAATGGTCTTCAGATACTTGGCTCAAAGATAGATTCTCAATAATAGGTCCAATTTTGTGATGTACTAAGGAATCCTCGGATGAAGCCTTCTTCAAACATTGGTGCTGTAAGTCCTTCACTTCAACATCAAGAATATGATTATGAGTTTCTTGGATATGATCCTCGATAGCATCATGATAAGCTAAGGAGTTCTTAAAGTCTTCCACTGCCTTCAAGGGTACTTTGTTTGGTTCCGCCTCTGACATTATAAGTTCCTTCTCAGTGAGACGATCCTGTAATGCTTTCTTCTCCAGTTCAAGAGCTTTCTTCTCCACTGCAAATGCCTTGAGTCTTTTCTCTTTATGGCGAGTATCTACCCTCACCTCAATCAGCTCATCACGAGTATGCTCCAACTCTTGACACTAGAGAGAAAGAGAAGTTGACATATTCGCTAGCTCAGTTCTACACCCAGTTAGCTGATCCTCCAGAGCTGCCACTTCTTTGGCCTTAACACTCATCTTTCACTCATACTCGCCTTGCAAGTATTTTACCTTCACAAATTCAGTATTTTACTCATCTAAAGCGACACCCAAATGAGCCATAATCTCTATGTTTGGGCTACCTGCAATAAAAAATCATAAATATTACACAAAGAAAAAAAAGAAAAGAAGAAATAAAAGAGAAAGGGAAGATATACTAATTCTCGGTTGATGTCCACTGCATATGTGCTTTAACACCTCTTCAGAAATATGCTTCAAGAAATGAATCCCCCATTATGAGTTGAGATAGCTAAACTCTTAGAGGCTAACGAACATCTTCTCCGTAAAATATTGGACATAGTTACTTCGGCACATGTCTTCTTTTTCTTTAAAGAAGAAACATTGTTGTCACCTTGATTTTGTAATGGGCTTCTTGAAAGAATCATGTGAATATGAGGAGACCTTTCATCACCTTTACTTGATTTCTTCGGAAGAGCATGAGATCTCCCTGCCTGAATGGAAAGGCCGACCTTGAACATTCTATTTTCAATTATATACTTGTCATGTGTGACGTAACTCATGCTGTAAGCTTCCTACATCAGGAATATTAAGAGTCATTAAGATTTCATTCTCTTCAATCAACAATAAATTTGGAAGGTCATTCAATCTTCCCCATCTCTTAGGAGGCCCCACTCATTTTTCACAAAAAACCCATTACCAATTTCTAGATGGATCCATGCTGAAAATTATATTCAATTCTTTATAGCTCGATAAGAAACACATCCTGCATCACATGTGAATATATACATTCGTAAGTATTTGATGTTAAAAGTCTCACCATGCCTCTAAAGAAGATAGTCGAAAGCGATGATCACTAAAGCTCGAAATAAAAATTGTGATAAAGCTACACCACATATTTTAAAGACCTCAATCAATTCATGAGCCAAAGGGAATCGCAGTCTCGCATGAAGAATCATCTCAGAAATAGTGAAGTATTCTGGCGGAGGAGAACGTGCTCGATCAGAATTTTCGGCAATAATAGTCACCAACTCATTGGGGAAATGAAATTTTCTACGGAGCACCATTAAACTGCGAGCTATGATAGTGGATGATATATCATCTTTAGCTATCATGCTATTGGTTTTCTTTCGGTAATCATCCTGCAAAAATACATAATAAATATGAGGCAAAAAAGAAGAGAGAAAGACAAAGGTCTAAGAATTGTGTGAAGCAACTCACTCACCCCAATACTTGGGCATATCCTTTCCTGACTTTGTTGCTCACAGAAAGTTTTGAATAAAAATTTTCACCTATGATCTAATAAAAAATATACGCATACATATGAGATCAAAAAAGGAAAAAAAACTACTCTCTAATGATACTCCAAAATTACATGCCAGATTTTATGAGTTTTTGGAGGGATGGTTCCTAATTGATGCTTCCCCGCCATCTTGGTAGTTGTCAACCATTGAACTATCTATTGGAGTTTCAAGAAATTCAATTTCCTACAAGAAGAAGTAAAAAATATGGGCCTTGATCGCCTTCAAATCGGTCGACGAGAACAGTTGATGCCTCTCTCAAAGGAAAATCGGAGCCTCACCGTATGAACTACGGGTCTTGATCGCCTCCAAACTGAGCCGGTTCGAGGACTGTTGATGCCTATCTCGAGGGAAAATCAGAGGCTCGCCATATGAACTATGGGCCTTGATCACCTCCAACCCGGTCGATCCAACGAGGACAGTTGACGCCTCTACCAAGGGAAAATCGAAGCCTCGCCGTATGAACTATGGGTCTTGATCGCCTCCAACCCAGTCGGTCCGATGAGGACAGTTGATGCCTCTTTCGAGGGAAAATTCGAGCCTCACCGTATGAACTATGGGCCTTGATCGCCTCCAAACCCAGTCTATTTATTGAAGCCTCTTTCAAGGGAAAATTTGAGCCTTGCTGTATGAACTACGGGTCTTGATCACCTCCAGCCTAGTCGGTCTGACGAGGACAGTTGATGCCTCTTTCGATGGAAAATCAGAGCCTCAATATGAACTATGGGCCTTGATCACCTCCAAACCTGGTCGATCCAACGAGGACAGTTGATGCCTCTTTTGAGGGAAAATTGGAGCCTCATATGAACTACAGGCCTTGATCGCCTCCAAACCGGGTCCACGAGACATGATGCCTCTCTAAGAAAAACTAGAGTTTTGTTGTATGAGCTACGAGTCTTGATCAGCAAAGCGAATGATCTTCTCTTAAGAATTCAAAGCTTCGCTGACAAAAAGAAGAGAAAATATTTTTTTATCCTAGCCTTTGAACTTCTTCTAGATAATTTCTCATCCAACGTTGAAGAACACTAGAGCATATGAGAGTTGTGTCTCTCACTTGACCCTGAGGGTTTTATAGACCACCATGGGGAAAAAAGGAAAAAATAAAAAATGGAAAGAAACAAAACAAATTGAAAAAACCAAAAAATGCTCATCAAGGCATACCATGCATGGCACGCAAGGAGCAGGTCGGTGGGCGTAACCCGAGCCTTATGCGCGCACTCCTTCCATGATCATAATCTTGTGCACCCATGAAGATCTATTCTCTCAAACTATATGGTTAATGAATCGCATATTTCATTGAAGAATTTATTATTTTCATTATTTGGCATATATTTTTGGATGATAGAGATAATGTCATCCAAAATAGGGGGGCAACTAATATGGCACTAGAAAATACCACTAGTTGAAGCACAACTTGATGTCAAAAGCAATATGATCCTAAGTCAAAATAATTGATAAAAACACTTAAAATATCATTGAAAACTTTAGGATATATTAGTTAAATCCTAAATAGTTTCTAAATATGGAGTGTTTATGACCAAATCGACGTCTTGATGAGCGGATCAAACAAGCCCAAGATCTCTTGACTTCATATAGAGCATTCAAATACTTAAAATACATGATCAAGGAATCATTTTGAGCATCCGATGGAGTGGTTTGATTTTGCATGTATTTATGAAATGCCATCCCTCTAATAGCCTCATTCTTCATATGAGGGAGCCCAAGCTAAAGAGAAGAGAGCTCTAAAGCTTGAAAATCTCCAAGCATAATCGGATGGTTGCCACCATCGCCAGACCGAACGCGCATCCGCCACGCAATCGGCCACCACTGCAGTCTCGCTATCAACCATCATGCCGCTATCGCCAACCATATCACCGGTCATCCCATCGAGCATCGCCCCGCTGACACGCATTTGCCGCTGGCCGACCACCATCGTTTGCCGCCGCCGCCACCGCCGCTGCCACCGGCCGTCATTATCGCCGCCGGCGTCGCCACCACCATCAATCATCATAGATCGACCACCACCATGGTCTATCGCTGATTACCGCCGCCATCGTTGGCCATCTCGCCGGCTAACACCACGGCCAATATCACCATCACTGCGACGCGTTGTTTACCTCATCAACTACCACCAATAACTTCGCCAACCACTTTTGCATAGTTGTTATATTACGAGATTCCCATTGTTAGGCCTTCCCATATATAATTCTGTAATTCTATTATTGGGAAAACTTTGTACTCCGAAACAGATACATAGTGGAAGATCTTTACTGGGCTAGACCTCGTGATTTTTTCCCCCTCTTCAGGGGTTTTTCCAAGTAAAAATACTACAATTTCTTGTTCATTCTTAAAATATTAGAATGTGTGTGCTAGACTTCACAACAAAGCTAAGGCTTAAACTTTTCTTCTATCACAATTGGTTTTCTAGTGCACAAAAGTTTGGCGCCATCTGTGGGAAGCAAACCCCATAATCGTAATCTCTGTGAACACTGATTATGGCCAACAGTATAATACGAACAATGGAGCCTCGCTCAACTTCCATCACACTCAAAACTTGAACCAAGGACACCACCGCTCACTTCCCGAAGTATGACCCAATCAAGAATGTGCACATGAATCTTTCTAGAAGATCGTGTGTGCCAAATGAAAGAGTCTCAAAATGAGATAATCCAACTTTTACGAGTAACACGATAGCCACTACTGCAACAAATGCATCTCCCCCAAGATTGATTGGCGGGAGGTCAAATCGCTAATACGGGCCTTCGCCATCATAAGTTCTATGCTTCCAGATCATTATGCTAACCTCATTGACATCGTTAGTTCTACTCATTCATCACTTACAACTAAGACAAATCCATCAATTCGAGACACGTTTTCGCCCTATGATTCCACTCCATATTAAACGTGTGGAATTACAATGCTTAGTACGAGAAGAATTCCACTTTAAAGATAGAAATCATCTTCCTCTCTTCCATAATCGTGAGTCTTCACCTTGATAAGCTATTTTTCAACATCCTATTTCGTAGGGTTCAAGCTTCAAGCATTGACTCTTATGATGAGAAACCGACCCATACAACACATCATTAGAACCATCATGCATATCCAACGAGCTCCTAACAATAATCGCTTTGTCGTCTTTCAGTCACCCTCAAGTCGTGGGGACTTGGTTCTACTCCCTTCCAAGGGGATCCATCCATACCTTTGACGAACTCGCCAAGATTTTTGTAGAACAGTTTATTGCAAACCAGAGGATCATTAAAGATTCCTCTCATCTCTTAGGCATTCGTCAAAATGAGAGTGAATCACTTAAGGAGTACTTCTAGAGTTTCTCTTAGAGGCTCGCCAAATACCTAGAGTAGACCCTAAACTATTAAGAGGAGTTTTCCTTGGAGGGCTCCATCCTGGGCCTTTCTACTCATCACTAATGCGAGATACGGTCTGCTCATATGCCGACTTGGTTCATCATGTGGAAGTTCAAATTTCTATCGATGAGGCTATTAATGCCCATTGTAGACAATTTGAATAATCCACAGGAAAACATAAGAGTACCCCAAAGAACACTGATCGACAATCCCATCAAAAGAAGCAACAAGACAGTCGTGATCTCCCTCCACGGCTCTCACATCAATGATGTGAACCATGACCAGAAAAGGAATACACACCACTGAACACATCTCATGTTAATATTTTTATGGCCATTCGAGATGAAGAGACCATAAAGTGGTCACATCCATTGAAACCAAATTTAGGAAATCAGGAGTAATATTGTCACTTCCATCAAAGTCATGGACATACTACTGAGGCATGTAAATAACTCAAAGAAGAGATCGAGAGGCTTATTCAATAAGGATATTTACATTGATTTGTGCAGAATCAATCAATTTAAGCAAACATAACTCCAATGGGGGAAAATCAGGACAATCATCACATAAATAATAAAATAGTCTCCAAATAGTTGGAGAAATTGAATCAATCGTAGGAGGATCACAACTATCTAATCAAGTCCTCATTGCCACCTTTGAAGAACCAGAGTTAAAGAAATCTCATATTGATCATTCCATCACATTTAATGACTCAGACTTAGAAGGAGTCCAAGTTCCCCATTAAGATCCACTTGTCATCAATGTAGGGACGGACCCATGCTATAATGTTAAGAATTTTGATTGATAAGGAGTTGTCGATGTATTATTTTACTACATTTAGCATGGGCTTGGTGAGGGATGTTGACCTCCATATATGTGTCATAAATTAAGACAAGCCCACAAGTTAAATTTGATGGACTTCAGAGGTGACAATGCGCAAATTGAGGCTTAAGATGCACTGGGTGTCACTGAAATTATTTGAAACAACCTCTGATTGATGAATAGACTTTTCCATCTGTTCAAAACATTGAAATTGATCAAAATATAAATATTGCAATATATAATGAGCAATTGATTAAACTCTCAAGCTATCAAGTTGACGCATATCGAGTCAAGCTGATGATATTAATGACCTCGCTCATGAAATTGATTACCGTTAGCTTTGAAATATCAAATATATCAAAATGAGACCGCTCCACCAACCGGTCTATGCAAATATCGAGTGATTTGAAGTCACAACACACAAATTGAGGTTGAAACTGGACGTCACCAAAATCAACCTAAATGAACTCCGATCAATGAACAAACTTTTCCATCATGTTCAGAATGTCAAAATTGGTCAGGTTTTGGATATTGTATGACTTAATGATCAACTGATCAAGCGCTCGAGTCGTCAACATGCTTGCATGCATATCAAAGTTAGGATGCTATGACGATGACCAAACGACCTCCATTCATGAAATTGATCATGTCGTTAGCTTCGAAATATCAAAATTTATCAAATTAGACTGTCCGCGCATAATTCGGATGAGTCTGTACAAATATCGTGTGATTTGAAGTGATAGTGTGTAAATCGAGGTTGAAATACATAGGAGGTCACCGAAATCAACTCAAATGACCCATTGATGAACAGACTTTTGCCATCATTTAGAATCCAACTAGAATATAAATATTATTTAATTTAATGATCAATTGATCGCCGAGTCGTCAACATGCTTGCATGCATATCGAAGTTAAGATTTACCGTGGTAAGCCAAATGACACCGTTCATAAAATTTACTACACCGTTAGCTTCAAAACATCAAAACCAATTGAATGAGACTATCTGTGCTCAATTTAGATGAGTCTATGCAAAGTCAAGTGATTTGAAGTGACAACACGTAAATCAATGTTGAAATGCATAGGATGTCACCAAAATAAACTAAAATGACCTATGATCAATGAACAGACTTCGCCATCATGTTCAGAATGTCAAAATTGGTCAGGATATAAATATTGCATGACTTGATGATCAACTAATCAAGCTCAAGTCGTCGCTCACACTATATATCGAGGTTAGGAACCGTTGAGGATCAAAACCACCTCGTCATAAAATTAATCACGTTATTGGCTTTGAAACATCAAAATCTATCAAGTAAGACTATTTTTACTCAATTAGAACAAGTCTGCATGAAAATTGAGCGTCAAAAGTGCATGCATATTTGAAAATGGACTCATTTGCCTCAACCAAAGGCCACCGATCATGAAATGCTGCGCCATTGCATTCAGAACAAAAGAATTACCTTAAATTGATATATATATATATATATATATATATATATATATTGACTATGTGCATTTACCAGTGTAAAATCCACATTAAAATTTCTTAATAAATTTAAATTTATTTAAAAAATTTCTAAATTACCCTCATGCTCAACTGTTCCCCCACTTTTTATTTTTCAGCTTTTTTAACTGATCCAAAAAAAGAGAAACAAAATTGAAAACCACTCCTTCTTGATTCTTCCCTTCTCATTCTCTCCCACATTTCTCAGATTCCTCTCTCTCAAGTTCTCGACATAGGTAATCTTCTAATTCTCTCCTCTTTGGATCTAAGATCCGCAGTCTTACAAAGCAGAATGGTCATCACATGCTCATGTTGCGTGAAGGATCAGATTCCAGGGTTGCCAGACTCATACCGGCCCCAAGCAGATCAAAAGCACCCGTTGATACCAATGAAGGCTATACATGACCCATGATCGACTTGCATAGCTCAGCGTAAATGACCAAAGATTTGACTCGCCGATAGGCATCGCTTGACCATGGGCCGTCTGCCATTGTTCCATCTTGGTAGCAATATGCATGCAGGGAAAGCATGCTTAATGTAAACAAGAATCAAAGAAAATTGGCATAACCCATTTAAAAAGCAAGTAAAATTTTAGGAGGCTAATATTAAATTCACAAACTCTAATTGCATTTTTTTTTCTATGACTTAAATTGAAGTAATGAGTGAGTTATCTTTTCTTGTAAATTTCTCAAAATTAAACAAGCTTTAATTGAAATTTGGGAGGGATTAATGCTAAACTCATAACAAACTTACAATAAACTTAAAGTCTAAGGATGAATCCAAATTGGGTTTAATAACTCTTATACAAATGTGGAGGTGATTACTATGCTAGCTAATAAGCATGAGTAGGGCTAATGCAACAAACACCGAAATTGGCATAACCCATCAAAATTGATGTAAATTGAACATAATCAAGTTGGGAGAATTACAAAAACTCAACAAGTAAACTAAGTGCAAATAATATTTTAAACTACAATCTAAATCAAAATGCCTTTGCCACACCGCAAACCCTTTACAAGCAGACGATACTAACCAAAATCTACAAAAATCATGGAGTTTTACTTCAATACAAAAATTAAGGAATTTCATTCTAATTATGATTTTCAAAATCCATGAAATCACTAATCAAGTGAAGTTATCTAAGCTATAAACACCTACATGTGCTCGGACATAGAGTTCTCAAGTCTGAATTTTAATATCTGAAAAGGTTGCACAGGCTAAAGTTGGAATTAAATAAAAAATTTGAAATCCAATCTCATAATTCAAACACAAAATTACTTAAAATTATTATACACCCGCATGGGCCCCGACACTATGCTGAATGCTTAAATTCAAGTGTCTGAGGATGCTGCGTGTGTTGCTTCCCAGTTTAGTCTTAGGATTGAGTCTGGGTTAACAAAACTTAAAAAGTTATAAAAAGAGTTTCAAATAAGTGAAATATCTGAGAAACTGATTCTGTCAGGTGATAGTAGATCTAATCCTTTATTAGCAGCTAAACAAAATTGGCAGGATCTAAAGATCTTAAACATATTCAAATTAATTTTCAAATATCAATCTGAAACTACTTAAATGAAACTCTATCACTAAAAACTTTAACCAAACTCAATCTATCCACCTTATGCAACTATTTTTCGGGGGTGACAAATTAAGAAAACTCTAGCTCATAAAAGAGCCAATGTCAAATCAAGTGCCCTGCTATGTTCACTCTCAATCAATCTAGCACTAATAAGGATGTGGCCCTTGTCCTCTGACTATGTGGCTTGGCCACAAGAGCTCCACAATAAAGCAGTGAGTCCTCTGATCGTGTGGTTTGGCCAACTGCCCAT
>CM038225.1:104477596-104645392 GCA_021442155.1 Cymbidium sinense
TTTCTAACAATTTTCTGTTAATACAAAGAAAAAAAAACAAGTTTATGAAAACAATAGAAAAAAAATCAATATAACTTACAATAAAAAAACAAGGCAAACTGTCAGTAAAATGCTAATAATAGAGTTTCGATCAACTGCAGCATATATTTTTTAATCTAGAAAAGATGCAACAGATTATGGTAGACTAATAGTAGATTTATGAACTTTACCATTTATGTGTATAAAAAATACATACCTGGCAAAACACAAACGTATTGAATATGAAAGTATTCAAAGCAACATCAGCATCAGAACCAATTAATTGGAGGAGACGCTTCCCTTCAAACATGAGAACTCCGAGGACCACCAGCTGATAAACACTCTGACCGACAATATTCCTCCACATAGCCTTAGTGATGAAATTCTCCCCACGACCAGTAGGCGGTCTCTTCATCATATCATCATTTGGAGGTTCTGTTGCTAATGCTAAGGCAGCAAGCGTATCCATAATCATGTTTACCCATAGTAACTGCACAGCAGTGAGAGGAGCATTCCCTGAGGAGTTAAAGAAGTGAGCAATAATATTCTAGTAGAAAAGCTTCCGAAAGCAGTAAAATGAGATGTATAAAAGAAAATTGAATGGGAAACCTGTTATGCATGCAGAGACAAAATTGATCATAAGAGCAACCACATTAACTGTCAACTGGAACTGCACAAACTTTTGTATGTTAATATATACAGCACGACCCCATTTAGCTACATTGATGATGGTGGTGAAGTTGTCATCTAGAACAATCACATCAGCATTCTCTTTTGCGACCTGTGTAAAGAAGTAACAAAGATACATTCAGATAAGTATTTTTGGTGAAAATATGCAAATAATGCTGCATTGGGCATAAATAAGATGATGACTAATCAAAGAGGATTGGATAGGGAAAGAAGTTCCAGAGTAGTAAAAACAGTTGTATGATGGCACAGGATGGATGCCAGGGCTTTTGAATAGCATGAATCAAGTGAACAGGACCGTACAAATGTTTTTTTTTTTTCTTTTTCTATGTTTATTAACACCTTTCTGGGCTAAGTATCGGCGGGAGATTAATCTATTGGACATATCCTTTTTCACTATATCTCTATCAGGAACTCTAGCTTGTCCCAAAAAGCATACAGTTTTCTGGTATACCATAGCAATAACCTATGCAAATTTGCATTTGTCGTTGCATTATAAAATCAACTAGGATATTGGAGGAAGAATCTAACAGAACGCTAGAGTTGATTGTAAAACAACTCCTGCCATGAACATTACACAGTCGCGGATGTACTGTGCAATGTTTTGTCCCATAGAAAAGGTGCCATTCATATTAAACATTAGTGCACTATGTTAGCTTCCAGGAAATATAAAGAATTCATGCATCCGTATTATATATATTAAGTGTAGAAGATAGGAAGACGGGGTTTAAATCATTGTTTTACCTTCTGTAGACGAATTAAGTTAGCATATAAACAGTTCCATTATCCTCATCATCAAAACTCATTACTTAAGTAGAGCTTCAACTGAAGTACACACTGGCTCTTCGCATTGTTCTTTAGACAACATACAACAAAGTGCTAATCCAATTAAAGAATGACAACATAATCCTATCCTAAAACTGTCATTGGTGTGTTATGATGCATCTCCTGTCTCTTTTCCTTGTTTGCTGCTCAGATGTATCAGTGACCGTTAATCAGTCTGATAGCAGACGATTTTGCTAGCCTCTGTGGCCGTCTGTTCTCGAGCTACAAATAGGAGACCGTGAAGCTTTAATTTAAGTATACACTTGGTCTTTGGAATTGCTCTTAGCATATAGCAATCTAACAACAACAACAACAACAACAACCTTAATCCCACTAGGTGGTGGGTTACATCAATCATTCGTCTCATTGTGTCCATTATGTGTCAAATTCTCATTTAATTCAAGTACTAAGATCATTTTTATACATCTTAACCAAGTCTTTTTTGGGTCTACCCTACCTTTCTTAACATAAAGACAAATCTAAAATCTACTCTCTGTCGGTTTGGACGGTGACTTTGTGGCCATCTAGGCTCTCTCTTATCTACCGGAATCTCCAACTTTTTCCCGAACATACTCATTTTGCATTCTATCTCTAAGGGTAAAGCCACTCATCCACACAGCATCCTCATCTCGTAACACTTATGTTTCTCTTTTATTGGCCAACATTCACCATAAGTCATTGGTCTTATCACCATCTTATAAAATTTCCTTAAGTTTAAGTGGAACTTTTCTATCACATAATAGGCGGATGCATTCCTCCACTTCAACTATCCAACTTGAATTCTACTAATAATATCTCCATCTATTTCACCATCATTTTGAACAATAGAGCCTAAATATCAATCGCTCACTCTTATTAATGACTTGATCACAAAGTCACTACCACTAAAACTTCTACAACTAAAATTACACTCCATATATTCGGTTTAGATCTGCTTAGCACCTTTAGACTCTAAAGTTGACCTCCATAATTCAAGTTTACGTTGGACTCCCTCTAGTCTTATCAACAAGAAGAATGTCATCAGCAAATACACCAAGGTACATCTTCTTATAAATGCCTCGTAAGAACATCCATAACTAAAGTAAAAAGATAAGGGCTTAATGTTGATCCTTGATGTAATCCAACTGAAATAGGAAAATAGTTTGTCAATCCTCCTTGTGTTTGGACACAAGTGGCGACTCTAGTATACATATCCTTAATGACTTGAATATAACCAATATTAACTTTTTTTTGTTCTAGAACTCTCCATCTCTTGAGACTTTATCATAAGCTTTCTCTAAATCAATAAATATCATATGTAGATCCTTTTTATTTTCTATGCTTCTCCATCAAACCTCTTAACAAATGTATAGCATCCATAGTAGATCTACGGCATGAAACCGATTGTGAGAAACTTCGTATCACATCGTAACCTATGCGATTACTCTCTCCCATAATTTTAATGTATGACACATTAACTTAATTCCTCTATAATTTGCACTCTTGTGCATCACCTTTATTCTTAAATATAGGAACCAAAAACTCTTTCTCCACTCATCCGACATCTTTTAGTCTTTAAAATAACATTAAAAAATTTGTAGCTAAGAAATTCCTTGATCTCTAAACATTTCCACACTTATTGGAATATTATCAGGTCTACTACTTTTCCACATTTCATTTTCTTTAAAGCTTCACTAACTTATTACTAATACGATAAAATGAAATTCTCTATTTTTGTTTAGTATTAAGGTTCTAAAATCAATCGTCTTTCAGATCCTTCATTTGAAAAGTTTATTAAAATCATATCATATTTTCAATATCTTTTTTTAAGAAAAGCACTTTATTATTTTCATCCATACTCACCACATGTCTTTCTTCTCTCTATCTCTTTGGTTTATTAACTTATACATACATATTTCACCTTCTTTGGTGTCTAATCTATGTATAAATCACTAAAATTTAAATTTTTTGCGTCATATATTCTTTCTTAGAATCTCTGGTCATTTTATATCTTTACCAATTCTCAGTTTTACATCTAAACCAAGTTTTATAACAATCTTCTTATTTTATCTTTTTTACTTTTTTCATTTCCCAATTATTCTTATTAAAGAAGCTTTTTTTGATTCAGCATATCTTTAGTTGTTTAATAGCACGATCTTTTCTCATAATGTTAGCTTCTTATGAACATCCCAAACTTTAATTTCTTGTACTTGCTCTTAAAATATTTTTATTTGTGTTCTTTAAGTGTCCCCATTTAATCCTGGGACAATAATTAAGTTTATTTTCTCTTCAACCTTTCATCTTAAAATCTAAAACTAATAATTGATGTTGGGTCTTAAAATTTCACTTGGAATGACCACAATCTTTCTGATCTAAAGCGATCTATTTTTCTTATCAAAAAATAATCAATTTGTGTTTTCTTAGATCCATTTTATAAGTAATAATATGTTCATATCTTTTCTTAAATAAAGTATTAGAATTCTAAAATCGTAAAAAGGCAAAATCTAATATAGTCATCTTCTTAGTCACAAATCCATGCATGAATCTTTTAAAATCTTATACACTATATTTAAATCTCTCAAATAAATACTTTTCTTGAGGGTATCTTTTGTATTAATCCTCTAATTCATTCCAAAATTTTTTCTTTGAGCTTACCTCCAAACCTACTTTAGGGGCGTAGAACTTATAACATTGATAATCTTGGTATCATGATAATCTTTAAAGTATAATTATCTCCACATCTATTAATACTTATAACATTATCCTTCAAACTTTTATCTATAATCATACATCTCATTTCTAGTTCGACTTTACCGAATACTAAAGTTTGAAACCTAAACCATCAATCTCCTTAGCCTTCTCCAACCCATTTAGTTTCTTGAACACATAAAATATTTATCTTTTCTGAACCATAATATCTATTAATTCCATTAATTTACTTTATAAAGTACCTATATTCCAAGATCCTAACCTAATTAGTTTCATGGACTAACTTCTTTTGCCGCATCCGTCATAATGTGGGAACCTTGCTTATTTAACAACGGTGACGATCGTGGTTCTAGCACATTTTCCTTTGTATTCAAGCCATACGACCGCTCTTCGGGGGCCTTAGCATTAACACAATGATTTAAAGGATTCATGTCATGATTATTTCGACAAATTTTACGGTTGTCATTCTACCTAACAACCTCCACTTTTGCATGGACTTGGGACCGACAATGGTACTAATCCAATTAAAGAAAAATATACTCCAATCCTAGGACTATGATTGATGTGCAATGCATGAGTAATCATAGGATTATGATTGATGCAAAATGCACGAGTCTTCTGTAACTCATTTCTCTATTCATAAATCATGTGCTTCCGCATCCTTTAAATAACAATCGTGTCACAGATGGCCCTGTGTGTCTCTACGGCCTTCCATTTGCAACCCTTTTGTGATCTTGATATATGCAAATAAGCATTGCTGGTTACGACTTCCTCTTGTGGGATTTCAACCTACAAGATTACTCTTGATATCTTCATTTTGAATGGTTTCTACTTGACGAGATTTCAATGTCTCTTTGGGGTTAAGCCATATGTGCCCATCTTAATGACTTTATTATTGCAAATTTGATAGAAATTTGAAGCATCTATGATTTTAAATTAAGGTAGTTAAGGCATGTAAAAAGAACTTCCATGAATATTTTAGTTAATTCTATTTTAGTTTCCATTTTAATTGAGTGTTTGTTGGATGTGATTCTTTCTAATATGGTATACTTAAATACTGCAAATTTTCTAGGAAAATTATCTCCTTGCATTTGTATGATGACTTATTATTATTTGGTGATTTATGTCCTTTGCTTTAAATCCATTCTCTAATATAGTTGTTTGTTTATTTGCATGATTGAATAATGTCAAATCTAATAAAATTCCTTTTTTAAATTATGGTGTGCCTTTTCAATCAACATTTAATTTTCAAAACTCTTAATTTTTATGCAAGATTACTATTAGATGACCGCTTATTATATTCCTCTCTTCTCCTAACTCCATTTCTTTACAAGTAAAGCCACCGCACCAACTGAATAGAGAATTTGGCATAAATAACATATAACGTAGATGTATCTGTGGACCCTTCATCATAAATGCATACAAAGAGACAAACCTCATCCGATCCCTTTTTGCACCATCATTTATCAAAGGCATCGCATCTATTCATTTTCTCATATAACAACCCATCACAATGCCATCTCCTTATCAACAATCATTTGTATTTCACCATATGCCATAAACTTATGATATCTCAATATGAAACTCATGGCATCAACATATGCATTTCTCAACATGGATATTTATGTCTTTAACATAGCAAAGCATCAATATAAAAAATAATAGCATGCATTTTATTAAGGTGGAGATTACCATCATCCTTCCAAAAAGATATTTAAGGAAAACATAATACAACACATAACAAAAGCATACTATACTTGATGAATTCATGGAATATCCCATCTCAAAAAATATAATACTCAAGAATCAATGCTACTCACACACTTCTTGACGCACCTGACCACTTTGTTGCTCTTATTTGGAAGTCTAGTTATATAGATGCTCGGCAATAACAATAGGGCTAGGTAGAAAATAAATGACCTACGCGTCAATACTCAAAGATCAATTTCTAATGTCTAGGATACTTGGATAACTCCATTTACACTACTTAAATCCATCATGAATGTGTTAGAAACAGCCAAAAATCATGCGTCATTCCTACATATCCACAACATGGACCATCGTGCCCATTGAAATAACATAAAGTGCCCTTCTACTCAATCATCAGACACTAAAAAACAAACTACTCAATTATCCTTCTTGAACTACTCTACTTTGCTTCAAATATTTTATAGTTAAGAAACTTCTTAAAAATTCTCAACTATTCGACAATAAGAAAAGTAAACCAATATGATAACTTGTGGTGTTACAAGAAGGGAGAGTTATCAAGCTGAGATAATTCCTAATGAAGAGGAAAAGGTAGAGATAAGCTTTTGACAAATGGGAAAAAAAACCAACATAGAACACAAGGTCTTAAGCGGTTCAAGTTCATACCTTATGCCTACGGTGTATAAGGGGAGAGAATTTCACTATCATCAAAAGAAGAATTACAAAGATTCTAATTTCTCTAAGGTAGAGTAGTACAACAAAGGGGGGCAAGAGAAAGTTCAAAAGTAATATTTCGATGACTTAATAAAATATACCCCTTTGAAAGGAATGCAAAGAGCTTATTAATAGATAAAGGCTATAATTAAGGGCCTCTTGAGTGATATGATGGGTGATCACGTGATGGTATATGCTGAGTAATTCAAAGGAGAGAGATCACATATTGAGTTAAGTCTTAGAGGTAGACAAGATTGACAAGAGATGGTTTGAATGGTTAGTGAGAGGTATGGGTGTTAAAGGTTGTTCAAAGAAACAAGAAATATTGGGAAGTGGACGTCAATCCATATAGAAAGGCACCATGTATTGAGTATGCATTGGTCCCCAAAGTCTTGCATCAACAGAGATTTTTTACTGAACCCTGTAGTAGCTAAGATGTTCTTTTTGCTAGGTGCCACATGCTTCCTGAGACAAAACAACTATTTTCTCTGTGAATTCTCTATATGCCTTTTCATACATGTTCAGAAACTTCATTAGATTCTTTAGTTGGTTACATTAGTCAAGATTAGTGTCATCCACAAACAGGAAATGGGAGATGGAGGGGCAGCTGCGTAGGACATAAAATGGCTTCATGTTGCCTCTGACCTGTAGTTCAATCAATCCTTTGCTCAAGACCTCTTCAATAATGATAAAAAAGCTTGGCTGGATCTCCTTGTCGTAGTCTTGAATGAAAGAATCTCAATCAAGCTTGAACTCTAAAGAAAGAAGTAAGCACTCGAGCAACAGCATGGCTAGCTCCCTAGTAAGATGAAGGGTCTTCCCCATAAGAAGAGATGAGTATTGGAAGGTTAAGATAAAGGAAGGTAGATTTTTCATTAACAAATTCAAAATCACGAGGATATAGGGCATCCGAACCTTCCAAATATGCACCTGAAAGAATCCACAGAATCGTACGCTCCTTCATCCACGAAATCCTATGGGGACTTAAAACTTCTAGAGGTTAAATTTGACAGTTGAAAAGTCGGTTGGAGAGATAGTGGTAGGCAACTTGGTCAATATGGAACACATGAGAGAGGTTGGTTGGCCAGGAGCTCGGGATAAGATAACGCAAGTTGTTAAAGTCAGATGAACAATATCAATCCAATAGAATGGAATTAGACAATATAGAATTCATCAATGAGCTAGATCCGATTGGACAAGAATGATTTAAGAAGTTAGAGATAAACATGTAAGATAAGTTGGGATTCTAGAGTTGGACAAAATAAGTATAATACCATATATGATGTTATAGAATATGTATTTACACCACATGAAAAAAGTTGAGTATGAAATCAAAATTTAGCATAAAATTATATTTAAACACGAACTTTTAATTCAAATTGAATTTATTCCTGAATATAAAATTGAACAAATCATTTATACTACAGTCGATCAATCAATCAAGCAACTTGGTAATATAATTAATGAAGTAGCTAATGAATTTATTGCCATGTTTATGAATCAAATTGATAATAGTTTTATAGTTCTTGATTCTTATTTACAAATTTGTAAAACGAACCTTATAGAAAAAATAAAATTAAATCAATATAAAAAATGACATTTTCATTATAGTTTCTTTCAAGAAAATATGAAATTGAAACTATATATCTAGTTGAAATCTAAAGTGCATAATTTATCACAACTAATATATAAGGTATTTAGCTTATATATATATATATAATGCAACCTTATAAACATCAAATTTATGAAGCTATTAGCATTTTAGAATTATCATCACGTGCATTATATCACATTCTATCAATCATTAGTTATTTGCATGAAAGTATTTTTTTAGGAAATTTATTTTTTAATAATGAAAATCATAATTCTTTCTAAGATATGAATTGGATTTGCAGAATTTCAAACAAGTGATGGAATGGTTCATCACGAAAAGTTTATAAAAAGAATCATTTGGAAATTAACTACATGAAAACAAAATCTTATAAAATCATATAAAGCATTAGTAAGAATGCTTATAAAGTGAAATTCTAGAAATTTTAGTATATTCAACCATAAATGTATCATCGTTGACTTCATATCATGAACCGAAAACTAATTCTTTGGATTCTTCTATTTACTTACCTCCAAAATTCACACCCAATATACAACATCTACACAATTCTTAAATTTTCATATTAATCATACTCTAAATATATTGTTGGAGAAATTATTATTTATGTCACTAATAATAGATATCAAAGATACTTTATAGACTGACAAAGCAAGCCTACACATAATTATTCATGTATATTTCTGTGAGAAGTGCAAAAATTATGCACAAATCTACATAGCAAATATTAACACTTATTAATTTGTTGAATCAAAATTTTTAAAGCTGAAAGATTGAGATAAAGCACACGAGATTGATCATCCAAGATATGTATTAGGAAACTTTAGGTCCTAAAACATCTTTCATCAACAACACTAAGTAATCAACCTTTTCCATGGTATATTTACTGTCACTAAAATAGTTCAATTCCCCAAATCAGTATTGCAACTTTACATTCAATATTACTTTAATTTAGATTCAAGGGTTTGGTAAAAACTAGGGTTAACACGCTAAGGATGCCAAATCAAATTTTTATATTTATATACCATAACCAAATGGCTGTTATATTAGAAAATTCAAATTCAAGAATGCTAAACTTAAAAAAAAAAAAAAGATCAGCACGTTGCAAGAACAGAGAGGAAGGCTGACATCTATCTAATAACTAATTCTAATACTTGACTACTCAAAAGCATCAATTTTTTCCTATGCCTTGTGATTGGTCTTCTTCCCAAACAGACGTCACCCCATAAAATTGTTAGGTTAATAAAATAGAGAATAATACATCCAGTAAATCAAGCCAAATATGAGAATTCAAGAAATATAAATGTCTGAAGGACAGAAGACGCACCACCGTGCCTGCAATACCATTGCAAGACCTATGTCTGACTGACCATAAAGCGAGCATCGTTAGTCCCATCCCCAGTGACTGCAACAACTTCACCCATGCCTCTCAGACTTGTCACTAAAGTATGCTTGTCTAGAGGCAACGAGCGAGCCATTACCTTTCATAAAAAATTTAGTTAGCTCATTTGGCAAACTATAAACAAGCAGAAGTGCAGTGTTAGAAGAAAACCTGGAGCTTTGGTATCAACTCCTTCATCTCCTCAGCGGCTCTTGCTGCGAAATTCAGGTCCTTCTATTGCCAGACCATCATCTGTCAATATGCCACACTCTTTGGCAATTGCTTTAGCTGTATTAATATTGTCTCCTGTCACCATCCGTACCTTTATTCCAGCATCTACACAAGTTCGAACTGCTTCTCTAACTCCAGGTCGCACAGGATCTTTTATTCCAAAACAGCTATCAGTGTATAACCGTCGGTCATAATTTCATCTCCTTCTGGAGCTTCACCCATGTCCTTGTAGGCCAAACATAATGTTCTTAAAGCATCACAGGCAAAGAGATTAATGACATCCGAGATAGTTTTCCTTTGTTTATCAGATAAATTTAAGGAGTTCCCTTCACAATCAAGAATCGTATCACACATCTGCAAGATAATTTCAGATGCACCTTTGCAAAATGCTCAATCCTCCATCTGGTAGTGACACAAGAACAGACATCTTCTTCTTAATTGAATTGAAAGGTTCCACCTCCAGTCTTGTGCAATCTCGGTGATGAGTGGTATCCACAACTCCTTCCAAATCTAAGCCGAACTCCAACAAAGCAGTTTCTGTTGGAGTACCCAAAATGGTATTTTTTCCATCCTTTCCTCTCACCACTTCTGAACCACTATTTTGGAATATACACTGCAGAAGACTGCAAATTACTTTTTCAGACAATGTAGCCTTTAGATGCTCGGAAGTCTCCTTACTCTTGAATGATTTAGATGCATCACCAATCCAAATCTTATCGACTACCATGTGATTTGTTGTCAAAGTTCCGGTCTTATCGGTACAAATGCATCCCGCAGATCCCATCGTCTCACATGCCGATAAGTGCCTTACGAGCGCCTTATCATCCATCAGCTTCTTCATAGCAAATGCAAGACTCAATGTCACGGACAAAGGTAGTCCCTCAGGAACTGCCACAACAATTATTGTAACGGAGATCGCAAAGTAATTCAATATTAATAAGGCATCATCTGGGAACCATTTAAACAAGCCAACATGAATTGCCTTATCAACTAGAAACCTGGCCAGCAGAACCAAAAAAGTTAGCGTGGCAAATACCAAACCAATCTTTCCAATGATAGTGGCAACGCCATTAAGCTTCACTTGCAAAGGCGTTTCATTGTCTCCTCCCTGGCTCAAAGTCTCCATCAGTCTTCCCCATTCAGTCCTCATACCAACAGCAGTTACTAGCATTTTAGCTGAACCCTCTTGAACTTTAGTCCCAGCCAGCAGGAAAGGCTTTTCATGAGAAACATAAACCGGATCGGTTTCTCCAGACAAGCTTCGACTCATCAATCCATAACAGTAACCAGATATGTAGATCCCATCGGCTGGAACCTGATCTCCTATTGACAGATGAACAACATCTCCAACGACCAAATCATAAATTAAAACCTTTTGCCTGTAACCATCTCTAGTCACCTGCATAAAAATCTTTTTTTCCTCCTGATCCAGGTCTCTGAACTGCAGTGATTGTTTGTAGTCACTGGTTGCTGTGACAGTAACTACTAAAAGATGCTGAGAATGATCCCTAGTCCATCATACAACCCCTTTGGCCACCCTTCAGTGGCAAGCCCCACTCTATCAGCTGCATACCATGAGAATGGTTAAGGTCAAATCTTGTAGGGCATCCCATACAAACATCCAGAAACTTCTAGCAGGCTTCTCGGGAAATTGATTGGCTCCAAAAATATTCTGCCTGATAGAAAAATCACTCATCTTGATTCCATCTTCAAGCGAAACCGACAATTTTCTTGCTATCCCATCTACTCCTCCATGAATGTTCAAGGTCTTTGAATTGTGTTCTCGCGTGCAATGGTGGCCAATTCATCTGGACTAATGTAAAATCCAGCTTTCCTGGCCTCCTCAGGAAGATGATATTCAATATTATTTGCAGCTGCAAAGGGATAGCAAGTCAGTTTTCAAAAATTATAGTATCAGGTCCATAACAAAGGAGAATGTATCTCTATATTGCACTTCAACGGAGATCATACCGCCAATGAAGGTCAAAGCAGCCTTCTGCACGTATAGAGCAACTCAGAATCTTTTCCTGAAATAACAAGGGCCGGCAATGTTAGAAAATTGAGAACACAGAATTTGAAAATGAGTAGAAATGGTGGTATTAGTCAGCTGTTAGAACTAGATTGTGAACCCACCTGTAAGGTCATAGGTATAATACCACAGTGAAAACATGTAAGTTTTTTTGTGGAAAAAGAAAGACATTCCTTTGAAACTGATTGAAAAATTATGAAGAAATTAAATAAAAATAATGAAAGGGGATGGAAAAAAAAAGAACACCAAATTAGCAGTTTTTCAAACTGAACATTCAAATATAGTTTCAAGCAGCAGTTCGGTCTAAAATTTCTTAAGAAGGAACCGAGTATGCCAAACTTCAAACATCTATTATGATCAGAAAGATTGAACAAGATACAGAATTTCAGTTGAGCATTGATCACTGCTGTCTATAACATTGAGTTCACGCCGTCAAGATAATATGGCATAAAGAAAACAAAAAAAATATTATGTGCAGAGTCAATACACAGCTACCTTAAATCCTAAGTGTTGTGCATTGATTATAAAATATTATGTATTGCTGTGTATTATTGTGCAATTAATATAACATAACATGTCAATACATAACTTCACAGTTAATACACAATAAGTATTAATTAAGCGTTGCTCAGAAAATTCAGCGCATACCGATTAAGTGAATAGATTAAATCGATTGATTTTGAAATGAGACACTATCTAGAGATTTCACTCTTGTTTTGTGAGGACTTTAGATTTGGTTTTAAGTTTCACATGGTAGCAAACACTATAATTAATTACCCCTGATGTTGAGAGAACTTTCATTAATTACCTCTCACTTCTTCCGCGGTTAATACACAATAGCGTATATTTATTAAGCGTTGTGCTCAAAATTGCCGACCTCTCGATTAAGAGAGTAGATTAAATGTCGGTCAAATTTTGAGCGGATGACCTTCTAGAGATTTGCTTATTTTGTGAGGACTTTAGATCTGGTTTTAGGTTTCCTAGCAAACACTTATAGTCAATTACCCCTCACAATTCTAAGAGAGAACTTTCGATTAATTACCCCTCACAACACTTCACAGTTAATAACACAATAGCCGTGTATTAATTAAGCGATGTGCTCCGAAGATCCGATTAAGAGTAGATTAAATGTTGGTCAAATTTTGAAGACACATGAGACCTTTATTTTGTGAGGGCTTTAGATGCGGTTTTAGGTTTCTATAGGCACAATCACTAGTTAATTACCCTCACAATCTTAAGAACTTTCGATTAAAGGCTAGTCATTAGGTCACTAATTGCTTAGCATATAATAGCAGCATGTAGAGTATAAAATTATGATATAAAATTCATCATTTTAACTTAAAGCGGATGGTTGGGGGAATGATGACGCGCCCGATCAAGATCTCATGATTTCGTCATCCCGGGTTATCGTGATCCCTGGTTTACTTAGAGGCGTCGACAAAGATCCTTTGTTGCAATGATGGGTTGCATCGTCCAAGGAACCTAGACACAGGTGGTGTTTGTAAAACAAGCTTAAGTTCACTAACATAAGGATTTTTTCCTATCAAAACATAGTTCACGTCTCAAAGGCATTGGAGTATCATTCTGATCATTATATATAATAGTGTCGTTTGGCGGCAGAACCCAGAGAACTCTGAGTAAATATGTGGAGTCTACTTGCTCCATGAGCCAGAGGACACATCCTTTTGGCATGAGATTAATTGTGATGAATATAATTGTGTACTTGCGCGCGGTGACATTCTTTTTTATGAGCAATTTTTTTGATTTATTGCTTTTAACAAACAATTACGGAAGGTGGATGGATTTTATCTTTAAGTTTTAGATATTAGATTTCATTTAACCATTTAGAACTTATGATTTGTCGATTTTATATTTATATTGATAATTAATTTAGATTAATTTATTTTGAGCTTGCAAGCACATTTTGATGATAAGTATCCCTTCCGGTTGAAATCTCCATTCAATACAGCTATCATCAGGATATAAGTCTGCTTGGTCATTTAATTTATTATTCAAGATCCTGTCAACTCTATTAATTTAATAATAGAGGATCAGATCTACTATCATATGACAGAATTAGCTTTTCATATATTTTACTAAGTTGAAATTCTTATAATATTATTATTGGATTTTTAGATTTTGTTAACGGACAGTCTTGGGCCCGAATCATTCGCAACGTTCTCGACTAGCCTTTACAACTTAGGTGATGCGCTAGCTGCTTTAGGAAGAGTCGACGTTGCCTTCTTTCTTCCTTTTTCCTTCTTCACTTTTTTGAATTGTTTTGCAGCCTTTGAAGTAGAAGCCTTGGATTGTTGAGGCCTGGGCTTCTTCAACAAATAGTATTTCGCATCTTCATAAGTTTTAGCATCATGAGCTGAATGGCGAATGCCGAAATTTTATATTCTTCCTCGTCTCTTATGTATTTCATGCATTGGTGCAAAGTAGATGAGACTACTTATGTAGCCAGGGCGACCAGACTCTGAGCGAGGTGTTAGCATCGATGGCGTGAAATTTGGCTTACGTGTAAAGTTCCCGAATCTTAGTGGCAAGGTAAAAGATCCAGAGTCTTTTCCCTTTTCATTGAAGTGGATCATCAATTTGTCTCGTCCGAGATGTTGAATGTCGAGACAATCCTTTTAATGTCCTTGAGACTCATGAGATGAGATGAACTGGATCAATTAGAATTGATTGACTATGACACCATCGCTCTCCGCGAGACATATAGCGACGATTATGTTACGATGTTCGAGCATAAGATCTTCCTTAGAAGGAGATCGGGAAGATCTTGAGATTATAATACTTCAGTCATACATCGGCAATTATGCTTCATATTTATCCAAATTCTTAAGAGCTTAAATTATAGTTTCACGGAGATCCTGCGACATCAAGAGGGCCTCACACACTCAATTGTGCAGAGATCTTCCTCAAGTGCAACAGGATGTTGTAATCCATTCCTTTATCCACGTTAGACTTCTTATTTGGATCTTTATGAATGATATTTTCATTAACTTCTATATTGTTGTCATTGCCTTTATTTAGTGTTCATTTCTGTGATGATAGCAACATCTTGCCACTTCTATTGTTTTCTATCATTCTTACGAAGAAATCTCCCCTTCAAAATCACCGTTTATGCCAGAGAATTGGATGGAGACTTCAGAATCACTTCCCAATTTCATTCTATTCATCAGTGGTGATATTGAAGACTTTGACTCATCGTCCTCCGGAAAGCACAAGTCTCCTTCTGAGTTATCGTCTGTTTGCTTCACCACCAGGCAAGACATGAATGCACATCATTGGTGGTTCCTCTTCTTGAATTGTCTTGAAGAAGCAAACTCCATCGGGAGTATCCAAGGACACTGAGATAACCCAAAATACTTCTCCAAAAAAAACATTCTTCATCATCATCTCTTTCATCATTTGTTTCAATGATTTGGAGCCCCGACATAAAATCAATAAGCTTAATTGGTTGTCCCTAGTTGTTGATATTCTTCAAGATTATGAATAATCTTTTAGGTAGTCGATTTTTTCTTTGTCTACTTTTGTTTGGCTGGTCTTTTGAGAGTTTTTGGCGGGTTCTGAATAGACTGCTTCTAAGGTCGAGGGGTGTCAATCACCTTGGAGCTTTTGAAGAGCAGAACCTTTTGACGTGGGCCCTGCATTCAGTTCTAGTATTGGCTCAAACGGTGATCTCCACTTGACACTAGGAATGCCTTCTAACTGCTTCAGCATCTTCATAGTTTTTTTTGAGGCTGCAGTCTCTCATTTATCATCCTGAACTGTCTTTTCTTTTGCTTTATTTTTCTACGGGAGCACAGAAGAGGACGTAACCACCCTTATAAATTCTTTTTTTGGTGAATAAAAATACTATAAAATAGCGTGAATTCACCTCATTTTCTTTCTAGTCGGTCTTTGAATACATAACAATCTTATATACTACCGATGATATGTGATAATTTGGGTTGTCTGCTAACTCTTGTCTTTGACATTTCGATAACTCTATACTTTGAGTACTTGTGAATAATTTAGCTACACTTTCTCTTTAGAAAGAGCATTATTTATTCATTTTTCCTTAAGAGATAGGCATTGATCGATCATTATCTCTAATAATTGAAATTACTCAAGAAAGTTCTAGGTTTATCATTGCCCCCGAAGAACTAATTTTGGTTGAGAATTGAAGGGCTGTTTGATTTTTTTTTTCAAAATAGATAAGTTGTTTCCCCTTATCTACATTATAGATTGCTCGCCTTCCTCTATTCGAATCACATGAAGCAGTGTGAGATTCACTTCTCCTTGATTCTGAGAGCTTCCCTTTCTTTGTTCTATCTAAATGGCTTTCAGGGATAGCAAGATTCATCTTTTCAAATTTAGCCACTCGATCAAATAGTTCTTGAAAGGTGATGATGGTCGTCATAAATAGAACGTCATTTTATCATCAATGTTGTTCATTAGCAGTTGAATTGTATGTTTCTCTTCCAGCTGTTGCTCGCACTTCATACTCATGTTGCGTCAACGAGTTATGTATTTTATAACTAACTCATCCTTATTTTTCTCCAAGGTAAGGTCAGCTATAGTAGTCTTTCTAACTGCACTGGCAAACCTCTTGATGAACATTGCCTCCAACTTGATGAATGTCTTAACCGGGTCATTCGACAACTCTGCGTACCATTCGGCGGTTGAAGTTAAAACTAGGTAGCAAAATAATAGTGCCATTGCCCCAGTTATCACATTAAATTATGCTGTGCCGTCAGGTTACTACAAGCTATCAAATGAGTGGAATTTCTGCATCGAGTAATCCTTAGATAGACACCGTCATATTCTACAAGGTAGAGGCAACCTCTATTCGCCAATTTCTCCACCTGTTTTGCAGCTATGACAGCTTTGAATTTTTCACTTATGATGGTTTTGAGCTATATGGTTGTCACCGACTCAGATGTGCTCAATATATGCTGAAGAACATGATAAACAGCCAATTGATTGACTTCATTTCTACCATCACATAGCATTTATGCTCCGGAGGTTTACGGGGCTTGATCAACTGGTGGATTGATAGACACAGTGTTGGTTGTTTGATGATTGACAGGAGGAACTGGTGTCGGCGCTACGACAACATTCCTCTGCATCATTTACATCATGAGATTCATCTCATCTATTCAATCATCTTAAATTCATTGAGAGATCTCTTTATCCTTTGCTTACATGTCGCCTGATTTGCACGAAAGCAAGTGTAAGAATCAATGAGCTTGTTATCTTCTTCTTCTTGTTCCTCTTCTTGTTCATCACTTGAAGAGGAACTAAAAGATTTCACTTCTGTTTGACCATGTGCTGGTTCTTCAATGTGGATAGGAAGCGCGGCTCCATGACGCCTGGATCAGTATTGTCGTACACCAGATGGTTCTCCGATGTGTTGTACCATATACACCACTTATAACCCCATGGTGTCTTCTTCATCATCATCTTCTTCTTAAAGCTTTATCGTTGACCGACATCTCCATCTGATTTCAGGCTCAGAGTGTGGGACGAACCTCTCCTCAATCGGAGGGCTACAATCAAAATCAAAGGAAGTTCGTTTAGGTTGGTGATGGGATCCTCTAGAGGATTCTCCAAGGTGTCGACCACCATAAGCCTCATTGATTAACATTCATTTTGGAACCCATTCTATCATTTATCATGATCTCCAATATGCAAACCGGATGTCACGCCTTTCTACCTTTATTATTATTTTTCTCAGGCGAGACTTATTTTCCTTTCTCGACCATTCGAAGGATTCAATGCGATGTGTCGCTATATTCACCGTGCAGAACTTGTTTGTAACACTCTTGAGTTCTTACTACCACTAATGATAGCTTCTGTAATGAAGCATTATTGGCCTCTTTGATAATTGTCTTTTGATATCACTTCATAAGGCTTGTTCTATTACAACTTTTAAAACTCAGATAAGCATAGAGTTTCGTGTTGTTCTTCCGGGAGTTGGGGCTAACTCGTTGAACCCAAAAAGCTTAACGCCACCAGCTATTCTTTTTTTATCCAATTCAAATTTATTGCGTAGGAATACCGCTTCTAGAAAAGTGGTTGTGTAATAGATGAGCTAGAGAGCTGATGGGCTCGCAGCTAAGCATACATTCTTCTCCTCTGCCTTCTAATTAGCTTTTCTCTAGATGAGAAAGCTTCAAAGATCATGTCTACCGCAGCAAGCGCCAGCAAATAACATTCATAAAGGGAAAGGTGAGCAGGGAGCTTTAGAGTATGTCCCAACCTTTCAAATACAAAGGCTCTCGAGAAACCTCCACAGAAGTGATTTAGTGAATTTGGCCCATCGCACGTTGATGCAAGTGCATGATTGCCTGCGATAGAAGAAAGCAATGATCAGAAATCTAAGCTACTAAATTGTATAGTAGCTCCAACGTCTCCGGTGTTGATGATAGCATTAGTCAGGCGGATGTTGGCTCCGCAGCCTAGCTGCACAATGAACAGGGTGTTCTGGAGATCCATTCTACATAAATGAAAGATGTAGATTAGTAATCAGTAATTGATATATTATCCCACACTTTCAAAATAAAGAGATACAATAAAACAAACATAATAGAATATTAAAACAAGTTATGTATAAATAAAATCTTGAAAGTTTCAGAATCATATTCATTATAAAAATAATTTTAAATTTCAACTAATTTTATTTTATAAATAACTTCAACTTTTAATTTCATTATACTCACGCTATTATAGCTTTGATGACCAAATAGAAAGAAAAAATCCGTTATTGTGAATTGCGAAATTCACCACCGACCTCAATTAAGAGAGTAGATTAAATGTCCAAATTTTCAAGGAGATGAAATATCAGAGATTTACCTCATTATATGAAGACTTTAGATTTGATTCTAGATTTCCCATAGCGCATACCCATAAGTTATTACTCATCCCAATCTTTGGGAGAACTTTTGAAATATTAGTCACTAATTGCTTAGATATAGTAGGACGTGGAGAATAAAATTGTGAGTTTATGAAATTCATTATTTTAACTTAAAACAGATGGTTGAGAGAATGATGACGCACCCGATCAAGATCTCATGATTCCGTCATCGCAAATTGTCATGGTCCCTAGTTTACTTAGTTAGAGGAGGTAGTCGACCTAACCTAATCCAAGAATCATTGCCAACAATTATAGGTTGCATTGTCCAAAAGAACCTTATAGACCTGGGTTGATGTTTGTTTAAAGAGAAAAGCTTAAGTCTACCCAAATAATAGAGAATTTTTGCATCAAATGTATGGTTCACGCCCGGCCAGAGTAGAAAGCATAGCCACGAATCGTAATATAATGGTATCATTTGGTACCACCCATGAGGACTCGATCGAATCAGATCATATGTGAGCCTACTAAATAAACCACGCAGAGAAACATGACCACATCCCACTGCAGATTAATTAAGAGTGATAATGACTTAACTGACATTAGCTCTTTTGTGAGCTAGAATTTTCTTAATTTGTCACCTTCAACAAATATTTGCCGAAGGTGGGTGGATTTTATCTTTAAGTTTTAGATATTGGATTTCATTTGACCATTTAGAGCTTAGTGATTTGTCTGATTTTATATTTATATTGATAGTTATAGATTAATTTGATTTAAGCTTTCATGCACATTTTGATGGTAAGTATTCCCTCGAGTTGAAATCTCTATTCAACACAACTATCATCGAATATAAAGTGCTGGTCATTTATTTATAGGATCTGTCAATTCTATTAATTTAATAATAATATATCCATCGTCATGAATAAAATTAACTTCGGATATTTTACTAAGTTGAAATTCTTATAATATTATAATTGAATTTTTAGATTTTGTTAATTGTAACTCAGACCCAATCAACAATCAAGAGATCCTCGACACTAAGTTTAAACATTCAACGTAGTGTCGGTGCGTTTTCAATCGATCGAATTTTGAATAATTACATATATTTGTTTATTCATTACGTAAGATATTTGCACATGCTTTTAGGCTTTTAAATTAGATTTAAGATATCTCTCTAAATACATGTAAGTGTCTCATTTTAAGAAACATATATGAATTTCAAGGCACTACGTATAAGCACCCTTATTTTATAATGAATGTACTACTTCACCATTCCGTAATTTACACCATCCCGATGCAATATGTTCATCTATAGGATCACCTCGTAATGCATGTGTATTTTCAACTCATCCATTTAAGAGTTTGTGCAAACTTTGAAGCATTTGAATGAAAATAGATTTATTCTAGATATGTGTAATGAATTTATTTTCATTCAAGCATTTACATATATTTTGAAATATTTGAACTAGTAGAGTGACTGCTTTAAGATATGTGCAAGGGCATTCTTCATGCAATTATATTCATACAAATTTACACGTATGAAATCACCAAAAAAAAAGATAACTTAAAGGCTCTATAATTTTATCATTCACAGAGTCTTCACATTATCTACAACTTGTATTCAATCTTCGCTTCATTTCTCATCAATTATATTAAAGGAAATGAATCTCCAAAAATAGCCTCATGAGCGAGTTTTCAAATGATATTTTTACTTGTAAGTGAAAATCAATTTCGTTGCAAATGCTATTTGTGTTTGTTAATAAGTCATTCTCTTGTAAGATTGTTCCTTGCAGCTCAGTTGTTATCTCGCTAATCTCATGTCTCACATATTCATTTTCATCCACAATCATTCTTACTAAGCTCATAGAATTATTAATATTCATTGGGCTTATTTCAATTCAATCTTTGTGAATTTATTTTGTTTTAGGACTTTATGTTTCATTAATTTAATATCAAATTAATTAAATTGAAGACCCAAAAATTTGACAAAATTTTAGCAACCTCCCAGCATCATCCCTACATAGGAGGCTGCTTCATGAGTGCTAAAATCTTCCGACTATGCTTAAGAAATCATGCATAGTCAGTGTCTTAATGACATGTGACTTAGAAAGTTTAAACCCACCACGCTTAAGAAAGCGCATGACCTTTAATACCGCGTAAAGGGACAAGAATAGATTTCCTCCCGCGTTGAAACAACACGCACGAGTACTTATATTGCAGATATATTTGCAATTATATTGAAGCGAAGTACAAAATTTGATATGCTAAACAAGCATATACGGTGTTTGGAATGGAATGAAATCTCCGACATCATCCCGTGCAGGGTAATCTAGAGGTCTTCCCATCATGCTTATGGGAAGAGTGCATGGTCAGTGTCTTGCGACACTGCGGCTTAAGGAATCTTTCAAACCCACCACGCTTAAGAAATACATGTTTAAAGACATCCTGATTTCCTCGTCATGCTGAAACAGCATAGACAAGTACTTAGGTTTAGCGAATTTTTGAAAGAGAAATGAGCAAGTACTTAAAATTACAACATTCATCACCGCTTTTACATATACATTGAGCCAAGATGATAAGACACAAATGAAAATAGTCTATCACCATATAACTGTTATCATTGTTTCACTCATCTTTTTTTTTCCTTTTTTTTTATCTACTTACCAGCCACATATTCTCAACTAATCACACTCCATTTCATCTACTTTATACCAAACGTCAAAACACTATCTCCTTTCTTCAAATTTAACAAATGAAATAACAACTCAATAGTGATACATGAACAAATTTTAGCCTCACACAACATATATGTACCAACATCTACAATAACTTGAGTCTTATCACCTTGTATCATCTTAATTAAGATTAGACTAAAGAGGGGGTTGACGAAAATTGTTGTTGGTGGAGTTTGAGGTTGTTGGAGGCTTTGATTTAGGAGGAAAGATGAGTTTTGCTCGATTCATACAATGGGATAAGACTGGGAAGAGAAGAGTTAGATAGTTGTCTGAAATGTAGAAGAATAGAAGAGTGTAGTGAAAGCTTGTAATGACGGCAGCAAGGTGGATCTACTGAGGCTAGATTTCACTATTGTAAGAAGGGAATTTAAAGGGAATAGAGATACGGGAAGCAAAGAAGAAACATTGGAGTCAACTGCGCATTATTTGCTACAAGGAGAATAATGCTGCTCAGTTGCTGCTATCAACAGCTTGGAGTGCCGTCAACAGCAAATTTATCAATCCCTTCATTGTTTATTGTTTTTAACTATCCTCTCCTTGTTGCTATTCTGCAGGGGTGAGATTGCCTTCTGTTCTATCAAATTCTTTTTAAGCTTTCTTACAATGGTGATTTCGTTCTTAAAGAGGTTTGGAATTTTATTAGAGATAAGCAGAACTCTTCTAATATTTTCATTAAACTTTGGAACAATATCATTCCCATTTCTTATTCGCTTTTAGCTTGGAGGATTTTGAATAACAGGAAAGAATTCAACGAAGCAACAAAGGCTACAACAACAATGAAAAGGAGAAATCGGAGATACGCAGGCCGCATAAGGTTTGTTAAGTTGGAGAAGCCGGGATTGTTGCAAGGCTTGGTCGTTCGACCTTGAGTGGAGCGACGGAGGCCGAGTCGCGGTGGCTCGTGTCATCAAGGGCGAGAACGAAAGGGAGAGGGAGACTGCGCCCTTTTCTTGCCCTCAACTTGACGGATTATGGGGAGGCGTCGAACTGATCGGTCAGAGTGAGATGGGAAGGTACTCATCCATTAGAAGGAGGAATTGTGCGATCGGCGGAGAAACGGAGTCAGCGGCTTTTGTTCGATCGAGAGGAAATCAAAGAGAGAGAGTTGGATAAGGGGACTTAGGGTTTATTAGCATACACTCATATAGGGCTCCTTTTGTGAATTTTAAATAATTAAATCAAATTAATTAACTTTTCACGACAACATGATTATATGGTTAATATATATGTTAATTTTAGGTTATTTTCCAAACACAACGACGGTCCATTTCGCAATCGCTATTTGTTTGCCAAATCGCCTTCTTCAAAACACATCATCGCCTAACCGCGCGTTCGGTAGACTCTTCTAAATTGAGCAATCGAGTTTGCTTTGGGCATCATCAGCCTTCGACTCGAGCATGCGCGTGACATTGATGTTTTGATCGATCAACCGCCATATTATGCAAGATGTATATTCGATCATGATATTTCAACGCTGGCGACGAAGTTCAAATATCGCGAATTGAAATTGAGCACGAAGATTTTATAGGTTTTGATTTACGCGATCAATTTTGAAACGGATGTCGTGCGCATCCTCGTAGCCTCGACTTCGAGCATGCTGCGTAAGTCGCCGATGATTTTTGACGGTATTCGAATTTCGATATTCAAGGCGATAAGTCCGTTCATCGATCGAACAATCTTAATTGATAGGTTTTGATGCTACGCGATCAATTTTGCAAATGTGTCGCATCCTCGCAACCTCGACTTCGACCGATATGCGCCGACCGATTTTTTGATCGGCCAACCGTAGAATTGTGCATATGTATATTTTGATCAATTCGATGTTTCAAGAAAGTCCGTTCGGATCGGAGATCGTTACCAATTTTGACGATGTGTGCATTTTAGCTCGATTTACGCATTGTATCCAAGTCGATCGACTTCGCCTTTGTAGTTCATTTATTTGCATGCATGGAGATCAACAAGCCACATAAATTATGTTGTTAGAGTTTGACGTAGAGCTACCGACTCCACATGTAATAATCTTTCTAATGAAAACACAGCACAACCATGGACTCTTCTTCTTGTTGCCTCAGAGCGCTCATAAAAGTTTCTTCAAACATTCCTATTTAGCTTCTACGTTAAAAAAAGAACTCTCAATATTCTGACTGATTTTTTAGTCTGAGTTGCCTTAGCATATACTATAGTTAGTTTGAGATGAATATAAAAATTAAATTTTAATTAATTATTATATATATTAACATGTTCCACTTAGCATAGGATTCCCTATCAACCACTACTAATATAAGATTTAGAGTTGCTATGCATAATAGATGAAAAAAAAGATGATTGAGACACCCGTTAGTCTCTTCGTTTGCATTCTCTATATGGATTTCCCTCTCTCTCTCTCTCTCTCTCCCTGATAATCTTTCCGCTAATGTAGACCAAATCAGGAAACCATTAACAGACGCTTAATAACCAAATCATGCACTACAATACATCCTTCAACTATTTAAGCCGAATTCGGCAAAAGATATTTTTATAATTTACAAAAACCTCTGTTCAAAACTTATCAGCTTATTGAATCGACCAAACTAGCTTCTCTCCATCCTTAGCTTTTAAAGAATTAAATTTTTTTTTAAACAACCAATTATAAAATCTGTGATTTAAATCCTTCATATTAAAAACATGACATAACCATTGAGAGAAGGGAAGGTGTCGTTCTCGGGAACTTGTCCCGAAGATGTAGGCATCGGATGCCACTGCCAAAGAAGGAAGGTTCAATGAAGCTTCTTGTCCGATAACAACAACGTTGACTTATTCCCAGTCGAGGATACTGCTGCTAAGTTAGACAGACACGTGCCCATTGGTTTTTATATCAAGAGATGCTATGTTTGAGTGTTGGTATTAATTATGTGAAGGATCAAAATTTACAAATAATAACGGCAGATCGTACAGGCTATCCGTAAGCTGTTGTGGGTCCGAAGCACTGAGTGTGAATGAGATATGAAGAGTCTTTGTTTGTTTAGTAGTTAAAAGTTTAATCTTTCGATTAAGGAGTTAATTTAAGACTTTGAGTGCAAATTTCTGATTAATTGCGTCGAAATTTCAAAGCTGTTGGTTGGGAGTTTTCTTTTCTCCGCTGTGACCCGAGTTCGAGTCACACATGTGTACCTTTAATGCTCAAATCCCAAAAAAAAATTTGTGAGAGAGAGAGACAAATTGTGAAAGCTTATATTTAGACAATTACGTAAATAGAATTCTCAATAAATAAAACTAAAAAACGTCCATCCGAAGACAAACAAATCAGCAGCTTTAAACATATCCGCTTAGATCAGAATGCAGAGATGCATCAAAATTTGCAATTTTGTTCGTATGTTTTCAATCAGATACACAAACACAAGCTTTATTTTAGAGAGAAAAGAAATTTTAATAATACAGAACATAACTCGGACTTGGCTGGATGAATCGTCAGAAAACTCCATATTTGCGAGATTAAAAACCTTGATCATCAAACTCAAAATCTTGCTAAAATTTGACTCAGGTGAATGACAGCAAGTGAAAGCAAAAAAAATTATGACAAAGTCATTCTGTCATTATATGCAAATTGAAATTATTATCAGCATCCGTTTCTCCTTCCATAACATCCACTAATGGCAGAACAATTTTTTTTTATTTTTTTGAGCAATCAACTCTGAATAGACAGCCAAGATGAGCAGCAATAGTAATGGCGGAATATTCTGCTTGGCAAGTTGGTAACTTAATTGACACTGAGGCCCAACTTCTTAGAAAAAAGCAGAATATTAAAGAATTGCAGCGCAAATGGAACAGCGCGCGATAGATCAATGCGCCAGTCAGAGGCGATGAATCGTAACGATTGGCACCCCCTCCCCAAATTCCCATTCTCTCTCTCTCTCTCATCCCAAACTCCATCCACCCTCCCATGCACAACACTACACCACACCACATCTTCCAACAATCTAAGTCGCAGGAGAGGCTTTTTGGGGAGAACAAAGACGGCTGGTTCAAGAACAAAAACCTGATCGAAGAAAAAGAATCAAGAGAGAGACGTAGGGAGAGAGAGGGGACCTGGATGCTGCGTCTGCGAGCCTCGTCCTCAGAGCGCTTGTCAAGATCCGCGACCATGCGGAACCTCCTCCTCCGATTCCTCACGATCTTACCGACAGCGTTGCGCCATCGCCGCTGCACCTCCTCCGATGGATTCTTCGCCGGAAAATCGAAGTTCTGCTTCAGGAAGCTCTCCATCGTCTCCGCCCCAACACCTCTTTGTATCTATATCTCTCTCTGCGAACTAGGGCTTATGAACCAGAAGCTATTCATCTTGCTAAAAATTGATTTTCGCCGGAGAAAGGACAGCAGAGGTCACAGTAGCCAAGATGCCGGAACCCGAGACAGAGGCGGGAGAAATACTGTAGTACCAGCGTGGGGTTTTAACTTTCAAGAGAATATTTTTATCGATTTATATCTAACGGTCTTGTCACCGCTCATGCGCTCACTCTAAAGAAATAATATTATGTGTGAAATCCAGGCGTAACTTTATATCTGAATTTCAATAGCAACATAACATCTATCCGTTATAAAAAATATATATATATTTTACTTAACAAATATTATTACTTAACGACCAACGACGCCGTGATTTATGTTCAAACAATAGGAGGAGAAAATATTATGTCTGTTATTCCATATTTTTTAGCACATATTAGTTTAGGGATTTCTTTTTACGCAGAAATTATTCTCGCCTCGCCTCTCCTACAAGTCGACCTTCCCTCGGAGATTTGCTAAATCTTGGGTATTAAAATTGAGCAGATTATAGTGTGCATGATTTTTCTACATTTTAACGTAATAATTTAGGTTTTCTATTGTTCTCACAATCGAATAGGAGAACATTTAGAATATTTGAGTTCTTTAAAGGAAATGAACATGTTTTATTGGTATTTTATAGATGCGTATGCTCAGATTCTCATGACAGCATACGCCATTATTTTCAAATTTTGAACTATGCTTATCATATGTTTAGATATCCTATCATAGGATATTTAGATGCTTTCATGAAGATTTAATGAAATTTGAGTGTTTGGATATAATATGTTCAATACATTATTATAATTTATTTAGGGTTTCTTGATGGTTTTGTAGATTGAATGGTTATTGGTTGATTTACATGGTTATTTTGTATGTTTACTCTCTATACTCTTTTGAGAGTACACCATAATTTCTATTTTTTTTTCAGCTTTTAAATCGTATTTGTAGAGAATATATTTATTACATTCCATTAGAAGCAATTTGTATGATTAATTTTTTATGGGAGATTTGATATGTACTCTTTGTACTCATGAGAAAGTGATTATTTTTTCATTTTCTGCCGATTTTTTGGCTGCCGGAGAGAATATTTATTACATTCCATAGTAATTGATATGATTGATTGATTTTAGGAGTGTTTTGCATCGCATTCTCATGAGAGTACTATTATTTTTTTCAATTTTTAGTTCAATAATATGATTACACAAAGAATTTGGAGAGATTGATTTATGGAGACATATATGACTCACTCTCATGAGAGTACATTATTTTTCATTTTTGTAAGTTTTTTGGCCCGTTTGAGAGAATATGCATTCCAAAGTAATTTATACCATTGGTTTTAGTGTTTTAGCACTCTCTCAGACTCATGAGAGTACATATTATTTTTTCATTTTCTATCAAATTTTTTGACCTCTTTGAAGATAATGTTTATTATATCCATTAAAGAACAATTGATTGGTTAATTTGGAGATTGACATATTTCTCTATTCCTCATGAAGTATAGATTATTTTTCATTTTCTCGTCAAATTTTTGGCCTTTTGGAGAGAATATGTTTATTATATTCCATTAAAAAATAATTTAAGCCGGTTGGTTAGTTTTAAGAGACTGTACTCACTCTCTAAGAATATTATTTTCTCATTTTTTTTCAAATTTTTTGGCCTATTTGGAGAGAATATGTTTATTACATTCCATTAGAAATAATTTCGAGACTGATTGGTTGGTTTTTAGGGGAGATTAATATTTATACTCTCTGTACTCTCATGAGAGTACAGATTATTTTTTATTTTCTATTAGATTTTTTTGGATGTTCTTACAGCATTTACAAGAAGATGTACTGTATGCTTTTTTTGATGACATTCTTCTTATGATAAGACTGTGAGGGAGTCAATGAAACTTGAATTATGGAGGTCAACTCTGAGAAAAGGTTCATTTAAATAGATCTAAACTTAATATATGGAGTGTAATTTTAGTTGAAGTTAAAGGATAGTGACATTAGATCAAGTCATTAATAAGAGTGAGTTTAGATTTTAGTTCTATTATTCAAAATGATGGTGAAATAGATGGAGATGGTATTAGTAGAATTCAAGTTGGATGGTTGAAGTGGAGGAATGCATCATTTATTATGATAGAAAAGTTCCACTTAAACTTAAGAAAATTTTATAAGATGATGGTTGATTGAATGACTTATGGTGTAATGTCACAATAAAAGAAGCATAAGACTAAGTTAAGTGTTACGAGATGAGGATGCTTATGTGGATGAGTGGCTTTACTCTTAGAGATAGAATGCAAAATGAGTATATTGGGAAAAAAGTTGAGTACTTAATGGTAGATAAGATTAGGGAGAGTCGCCTGATGGTTTAGCCACATAAAGCATCGATGTCATTAGAGAGAGAGTAGATGCATTAGATTTGCCTTATGTTAAGAAAGGTAGGGTAGACTAAAAGACTTGGTTAAGATATAAAAATGATCTTAGTATACTGATTTAAATGAGAATTTGACACATAATACACACAATGGAGACGAAGGATTTATGACCCCACAAGTGATTGGCTTATTTGTTGTTGTTGTTGTTATATCAGATTTTTGGATTTGGAGATAATATGTTTATTACATTCCACAAGAATTTGGAGGATGATTGATGAGATTTAGATTGCATTACTGCATCATGAGATTACAGATTATTTTATCATTTTTTCTCAATTTTTTTGGCCTATTTGGAGAGTATATGTTTATTAAATTCAATTAGAAGTAATTTGGAGGCTGATTTTTTGGGTGTTTTCAGATTTGTACTACTCTGAGAGTACATATTATTTTTTCATTTTCTATCAAATTTTTTGGCCTTTTCGGAGAGAATATGTTTATTACATTCCATTAGAATCAATTTGGAGGCTTGTTAGTTTTAGTGTTTGATCAGATTCTCTTCTCATGAGACAAATTATTTTTTAATTTTCATCGATTTTTTGGTCCGTTTTGGAGAGAATATATTTATTACATTTCATTAAATAATTTGGAGAATGATTGATTGGTTAGTGGAGATTTATATTCAGATTGCACTCATGAGAAACACAATTATTTTATCATTTTTTTTTTGGCTGTTTGGAGAGTATATGTTTATCATTCCATTAATTTGGAGTGATTAGTTGATTTTAGATTTTTAGTACTCTCTATTCTTATGAGAATCTGATTATTTTTAATTTCTATCGATTTTTTGGCCTTTTGGAGAGAATATGTTTATTACATTCTACCAAAAGTAATATTTTTGTTAGTTTTTAAGATACGTATTCTCATATTCTCATGAGATACATATTATTTTTTTAATTTCTCAGATTTAGCATGGAGAGAATATATTTTATTACATTCCATTATAAGCAATTTTGAGTTAGTTTTAGAGATTAAGATATGTACTCTTGTACTCTCAGAGAGATTTTTATTTTTTAGATTTTTTTGCGTTTGGAGAATATATTTATTATATTCATTAAAAAATAATTTGATGATTTTTGATTTTACATTTAGATTCATTCTCATGAGAGTACATATTATTTTTTTCATTTTTGTTGATTTTTAGGAGAAGAGAATGATTTATTACATTTCAAGTAATTTGGAGGATGATTGATTGGTTTTAGAGAGATTCAGACTATCTATACTCTCATGAGAGTACAGCATTATTTTGTCATTTTTCCAGTTCTTTGGCATTTGGAGAGTATATTTTATTACATTCTATTAAGAATTTGGAGATTGGTTGGTTTTAGGAGAGATGTATTCTTTATATTTTATTACATTCCATTAAGTAATTTGATGATTGGTTTTTTGTGAAGATTTGCTTCTGTACTCTCTGTACTCTCATGAGAGTACAGAGCATTTTGCCATTTTTTTCTAATTTTTTTGGCCTGTTTGAAGAGTATATATTTATTACATTCCATTAGAAGTAATTTGGAGACGGATTGGTTGGTTTTAGTGATTTGTATGTATTTTGTACTCAGAGTACATATTATTTTTTTTAATTTTTTGGCTTTTTTTGGAGAGAATATGTTTATTACATTCCATTAAGTAATTTGGATGATTGTTATTTTACAGATTATCTCTGCATTCTCATGAGAGTACAATTATTTTTCAATTTAGATTTTTTTGTTTTGAGAAAATATGTTTATTATATTCCACAAGTAATTTGGAGGTTGATTTATTAATTTTAGAGAGATTTGATCATTCTGTACTCATGATAAATTATATCATTTTTTGTCAATGTTTTTGGTTTGAGAATATGTTTATTACATTCCATTAAGAAATTGGAGATTGGTTGATTTTTTAAAGATTTGATCATACTCTGTATTCTCATGAGAGTACATTATTTTGTCATTTTTCCGATTATTGGCTGTTTGGAGATAATATATTTATTATATTTCATTAAGTAATTTGGTGATTGGTATGAGAGATTTATATTCTTTTTACTCATGAGAGTACATTATTTTATCATTTCACAAATTTTTTGCTGGAGAATATTTATATTCCATTATATAATTTGGGTGAGTTTAATGGGATTTATATGTGTCTCTCATATCTGAGAGTACAACCATTTTACATTTTTTTCTTAATTTTTTGGCCTCTTGAGAAAATGTTTACTACATAAGAATAAAGAATTTATTATGGGTGAAAGGCTTTGTCATTTATACTATATTGTATTCTCATGAATACAGTATTTTCTATTTTTTCCAACATTAGTCCCTCGCTTTTAGTGGTCGCTTTGTTGTCTACCTTCCTCATCAGGTCGATAAAATCTCATGAATTGAATTCTCATTTTGAAGTTTAACATGTCTGGGAAAAGGATAACTGCCAGATGTATGTCTTTCACCATTAGAAATGGTTCGATAATATCTCCAAGACGCTTTAAAAGTTATTGACATTTTAAGGATATTTCATTGCATCAATTTATTAGACTATATGGAATTCAAAGACTCCCACATCACTTCAATCCTATCTTGTCATGAGGAAAGCAAGCATTCTTTTTGGTGGCCAATACATTCCTTTCACCCCAATGAAGTTGCATTATTGTAGGATGCCAATGGGAGAAGACCATATGACGTAAATCCCCAGTTCAATGGACTTTAAGAATAAACTTGAGGATTTGATCGCTTCTTAATCAGCGCATAGTTGTGCAAATAGACATACATTTTTTCTTTCAAATTTTTTTTTTTATATCACAACTACAAAGTATTGAATTGATTGCCTATGCCGATGACATAGACAAATTTGCTGAGTACAATTGGGCAGAGGCCATTTGGGCCTTTTTGGTTTCATAATTTGATGGTATTACATCAAAGATTCTGAAGGCCTGTACATGAGTGCTTGTCCACTCTTCTAATAATACGCTCTACATCTTCGATATGATTTGATGCATTGAAGTTAGCTTATATAAATATTCACAGATCTGGTATGGAGCACATAGCCATCATAAGGTCGCTTATTCCTTCTCAGAAAAGCCAATGATGTTACGATGGCCAAAAAATAAAGTTTGTAGATGACTCTTCATCGGTTTGAAGGTCACCGTGTGACACAAAATAATTTCACTTTATTTATGTTAGAATGTATTCATTCATATTGTAAAGCATCACATTTTTTATCTGTAACATTCCGCCTTTCATTTGAGGACATATCAAGAGGAGACCTCCTTGAAATATGCCTACCCAGAGACAACCCATGCCGAGCCCGATAGCCCATTCTTAGTCCAATGAGTGCCCCATCAATCTCCATATGTCTCTCCTCGATATTCTCCCCCACCAGTATCTATGCCCCTCTCTAGTACATTTAGAAAGCTCAGTAGAGAGGATACTGGTTTCGTGGCTGAGAGAGAGTATCTCTTTCAAAGCATCAATCGAGACCAATGAAATGAATGGAATGCTATCGATCTGGTTGGCAAAGATGGTCCCAAAGATCCCCAGCAGGGGAAGCTCTGTGGAGGCGACCATGGGAATCTCAGGAAGTTATCACTGGGGAAACACCTATGAGGCTACAGCTTCCCATGAGCTACCATAGTGGCTTCCCATGGTAGGCCACTGTGGGAGGCTCAGGAGGCTACTGGGAGGCTTCCACTGGAGACACCCCCTGCTTCCACTGGGAAACCCTGGAGGCCACCACAGTGGAAGCTCCCGCTTTAACTATACATGAAGATGGCAGCCTTTACTCTACAGATTGAGCGTGTGAAGGCTCAGATGAGGAAGAGGAAAGCTATATCTTCCCCTTCACACTAACATGCAGAAGTCACTTGTTAACTCCATTGTAGCCTCCACAGATGAGCAAATGGCGTAAGAGGTATTGCTTTACTTTCTTTTAATTTAACCTAATAGCTTTCAAAAAATTTTTATAGGTTTGCAAAGATGCTCCAATATCAATGAACCACCGCTGTCATGGGTTTGAGGAGCATCGGAGGTATGCATCAACTTAGATAGCCTTACTTCATAGTGAATCTAGCTCTTCATCACTAATTTCACTAGGGGGCACATCATATCGTGGAGTTCTCATCAAGAGATGTCTGCCAATGACCATCGACACCTCTTGCCCCATTCAAGAGAAGTAAGTCATTTTTCATTCAACTCCTTCAGATACATAAAATCACATATTCATTTAATTAGGCTCACATTCTCATATTTCTCATGCGGTGATAGATATGAATGAATATCATCATCAGAGGCCGATTGTGATTTGAGAGATCAAGATTTATTAGATGCACATCGATGCCTTCACCTTTTACCGTAGAAGTACTCATGTCCAGGCTATATGTCCCCTATTTATATGTTTCATGCGACGTAAGTTACTCCATAAAAATTTGGGTAATATGATCCTTTCCTAGTTTAGATTAAAAGCCACTAATTATAAACTTTCCTTCACTTTGCAGAGTTATGCTAAATATGGCCTACAAAAGGAAAAAATGTTCATCCAAAGATGTCACCGCAGATAGTATCAAGGTCGAGCTACACTTACTTCCAGAATAACACCGGACACTCGGTGCATATTAAGCATATTTTTGATTTCATCCAAACCAAACTCATAAGGCCATTCTTCCCGAGATTGTAAAGAATGCTCTCATTTTATTTGCTGCTTTGCATATTTGTGCCTATTTATTGAATTATATTTTACTATTTAGATCAAATTACTTGTCAAGATGTCGTCTCTTTGAGAGCGATCCCACAAAAATGGTCAATCGAAATGATGAGTCTTCAACAAAATAGTGTCGACTACGGATGTTTTAGCAAATACATGAGAAAGAATAAAAGAAACATCTTGGACTGGCACCAGATTGGCCAAAGAAGATGAATTGTAAAGTTCGCCACGTTATCTTCATGGGTATGAAATAAGATTTGAAAATGTATAATCAACTTTGATATGTTGGAAATCAATTACTTTAGAAATGTATCCGTGGTGTTTGGATGTCATTTGCTACTATTTTGCTTTTTTGCTTTCTCTAGATAACATATCTAGTAGATGTCATGTTTAGTAGATAAAAAAATGTGGAGCTTGGACCCCTTTTTCGCTATTTCTTCATCTCTTAACCTTTGAATATTATGCAATAGTTGGTTGATGCTTGTTGGTTTGATTTGTGTGTACTCCATTTCATGAGAGTACGATCATTTTCATTTATTTCCACATTATTTAGCTTGAGAGAATATCTTAAAGATTCCATTACATGTAGTGAGAGCGAATATTTTTTTGAGTTTTGTAGGTATAGTATGTACTCTCCTGAGAGTACACATTATTTTCTCAATTTTTTTAACCTTTATTTGGCCTGTTTGGGGGAAAAATGTTCATGACATACCATTTGAAGTAATTTGGAGGCTAATGGGTTTTTTTTGATAAGTTTATCTCACTCTTTGTCTCAGAGTAGTACACAAATTCATAATTTTTTTCAGCTTTTTGTGTTTGGAAAAGAAAATATTTACATTCATGGATTGAGCCTTAATATTAGCCTTTTGAGTTGTTTAACATATTTCTGTACTCTCAGAGTACATACTATTTCTCAATTTTTTTTTTTACTTTGGCCCGCTTGGAGAAAAAAGTTTAATACCATTTCAAGCAATTTAAATGGGTTGCTTTTTTTGACTGTTCATTCTACTTTCCATGAGTACAAACCAATTTTCTACAATTTCTTCCTTGTGGTTTGTTGAAAGAATATGTTAACTACAAACCATTTAGCAATTTAAATGGGTTATTTTGAGCTATTTATCAGATTCTCTATACTCATGAGAGTATCAATTTCATCAATTTCTATAATTTTGGCTTATTTGAAAAGAAAATATTAACTATATTCCATTACAGGTTTATCGGAGCATTAATATTAGTCTTTTTAACTTGTTTTATAGGTACTCTACTGGGAGTACGACTTTTTTCTCAATTTTTTTTCTTATGGCTGTTTGGAAAGAATATGTTTACCAACCATTTGGTCAATAGTTGCTTTTTTGAGCTATTTGTACTCACTCTCATGAGAGGCACTAATTTCACAATTTTTCTCCCTTTGTTAACTGTTGAAAGAAATATTAACTAGATTCATTAGTTTATTGGAGAATTAATATTTTTAACATATTTTATTGTACTATCCAGACTCTTTGGAGAGACTTTTTTTCTCTTTTTTTTTTCCTTATGCTGTTTGGAAAGAATATGTTTACTACAAACCATTTGGAGCAATTTGAGGTCGGGTTATTTTAAAGTTGATTCACTCTCAGACTCTCATGAGAGTACATACCAATTATAATTTTTCTACTTTTTGGGAAAGAAAATATTAACTAGATTCCATTACATGTTTATTGAGCATTAATATTAGCCTTTTGACCTATTTTTCACTCTCGAGTAGATTTTTTCTCGCTTTTTTTCCTTATTCTTGTTTTGAAAGAATATATTTACTACAAAATATTTGGAGCAATTTGGGTCTTGGTTACTTTTTTAAGCTATTTTGCATCTGTACTCAGACTCTCAGAGTACACCAATTTCATAATTTTTTTCTACTTTGTTAATTTGGAAAGGAAATATTTACTATTCCATTATGGTTGATTGGAGCCTTAATATTAGCTTTTGAGCTCTGTTTCTCTCATACTGAGAGTACATATTATTTCTTTTTTCAATTTTTTTTGGCTACTTGGGAAGAATGTGTTTACTACAAACCATTTGGAGCGATTTGGAGGCTGATGGGTTACTTTTTGAGTTGTTTTGTATCTGTACTCTCATTAGAGTACAAACCAATTTCACAATTTTTCCACTTTTGTTATTCTATTGGAAAAGAAATATTTACTATATTTAATCTGTTGATTGGAGCCTTAATATTAACTTTTTTTGAGTTTTTTTGTTGTACTCTCTAGTCTCTGAGTACATATTATTTCTTATTTTTTTTCAATTTTTCACTTTGGAAGAATGTGTTTACTACAAATCATTTGGAGCAATTTGGAGCTATTTTTGAGCTTTTTTACATTCAGATTCTCTCGAGAGTACATGCCAATTTCATAATTTTTTTCACTTTTGTTAGCCTGTTTGTAAAGGAAATATTTACTATATTCAATTACGATTTGGAGCCTTAATATTAGCTTTTGAGCGTTTCATACTCTATGTACTCCAGAGTACAGATTATTTTTTTTTCAATTTTTTCACTTTGGAAAGAATGTGTTTACTACAAACCATTTGGAGTAATTTGAGGTATTTTACTTTTGAATTATTTCAGATCAGACTCTGTACTTCATGAGAGTACAAACCAATTTCAATTTTTCACTTTGTTAGCTTTGAAAGGAAATATTTATTATATTCAATTATTGAGCCTTAATATTAACTTTTGAGCTATTTTTAGTTTCCTCGTACTCTTGAGAGTACAGATTATTTTCTTATTTTTTTTCAATTTTTCTAGCCAGACTTGGAAGAATGTGTTTACTACAAACCATTTGGAGCAATTTGGAGGCTGTTGGGTTGCTTTTTTGAGCTGTTTTGCATTTGTACTCTCTATACTTTCATAAGAGTACAAACAAATTTCATAATTTTTTTCGCTTTTGTTAACCTGTTTGGAAAGGAAATATTTACTATATTCAAGTTGAGAGCTTAATATTAATTTTTTTGAGTTTTTTCAATTATACTCTATCTCGAGAGTACATTATTTCCTTATTTTTTTCAATTTTTTGTACTTGGAAGAATGTGTTTACTACAAATCATTTGGAGCAATTTCTTGGGTTACTTTTTATTTTATTAGATTGTACTCTCAGAGAGTCTGCACCAATTTCATAATTTTTCCACTTTTGTTAATCTTTGGAAAGGAAATATTTACTATATTCAAAGTTGATTGGAGCCTTAATATTAACTTTTGAGTTTTTCAGTACTCTCTGAGAGTACATTTAGAATGTTTACTACAAATAATTTAGCAATTTGGAGTCGCTGGGATACTTTTAAAAGTTCAGATTCAGATTTACTGTACTCTAAAGACATACCAATTTTATAATTTTTCTCACTTAGTGTTTGGAAAGGAAATATTTACTATATTCAATTACAAGTTGATTGAGCCTTAATATTAACTTTTGAGTTATTTTCATCAGTATTTGTAATCTCTGAGACAAATTATTTCTTATTTTTTCACTATTTATAAGAATGTGTTAACTACAAATCATTTGAGCAATTTGTTACTTATTTTTTTATTTAGATTCGATTTCCTCAGACTCTCAAGAATACCATTCATAATTTTTCATGCCTTTTGGACATAATATGTTTTTTACATTCCATCACAAGTGTTGGAGCATGAATTTTAGCTTTTAATCTAAAATGCTTGAAATCATTTCAAATAAAATTTGGAAAATGAATTAATAAATAAAACAATGATATTAAGCAATTTCAATTTTTTAAAATATTGTTTAAATTAAGATAAATTTATTAACAATACAAATTTAATAATAATAAAGAATAAAAATTTATTTAAAAAACTCATTATGGAATGTTAGAATCATTCAACTTTAATTTTCTTGAATTGCTCTAATTTTATGGCTTAGTGCATGATAGGGATTACTTTCATTTTTTTATTTCTTGTTAGTCATTTTTATTTAATAAGTTTTAAAAACATTTTTTTTTTTTTAAAAATAAAAATATTTTTTATAGAAATATTCAAAATAATTTTATATATTTTGAATGGTTTTGAAATAATTATCATTATCGAATAAATTTTATTTTAAATGAAAATATAAATAAAAGTAAAATATAGAAAATTAAAATAAAAAAAATAATTCCAAATAGCTTTTCTTGCTTATAATGAGTATTTAGTGATCTTAATAGCTTTTTGTAATCTTTGGGTTAGTTTTAGTTTTCTTAAATTGTATATTTTGCACAATTATCTGCTTTGATAAACGATCATTTCTGTATATGAGGATGTTAGTTCAATCATAATTAAAGATTGACATAGAATATTAACTCAAATCGAACCTATTTATTAAATCATTAGAACACCTCAAGTAGAATTTGAGAATCAACCACATCAAGAGATACATGATTTCTGTTTTTTTTTTTTTTTTAATTTTGCACATTTGACTGATCATTGTAGCGCAAGCAATATCAACCAAAATCTAAAAATAAAGGATCGAAGATCGATACAAAGTTACACAATTCAATATACTCTCTCTCTCTCTCTCTCTCTCTCTCTCTCTCAAAACTATTTAATGTGAGTTCAATTGACAGCCTGGATTCAACATCATCACTTATTAAGCCTTCATCATCATCTACCTAAAAATTGAAACAAATGAACTACAAATTATCCAAAATTTATTGTGAAGAACGTAAGAAAGGATTAACACATTTTATTTTCATTTCACATAGCACATTGTTATAAACCCTTGAAAAAATATTAGACTTGTAGCATAAAAAAAGAAATTTGAAAAATAATGATTTGGTATATTTAAAGAACATTTTTCATGAAAATAACATGAAAATAACACCCAAATTAATTGAAATAATGCTTTCATCTATGTATTGAGCAGTTGGAACACATTGTACAACCTCCATCGAGAAATAAACAAGCAACAAAAAAAAATTAGTACAATGTAAGGACCTCAAGACATACTTGCACGCTTGTTGTCTGTTAAGCCCAAATATACGATAATCAAATTGGAAAAAAAGATAAAAAAATACCTCATGTAATTGATGATTTGTACAACCGCTTTTTTTCCCTCATCAACACCAACCAAGAATGAGTAATCCATGACATCAATGGATCAAAGCAAGGAAAAAATAAACCAAAAGTAAATAAATAAATGTTGAGGAAGAAACAAGCAAAAAAATGCATGGAATAAAAAATTGCTCATTAAGCAATTTGTTTATTTAACATGATTCTCATCTTCCTTGCAAAATTAATGAACCTTGACTATAATAATGCAAAATAATAGAAAAAATCATCACACAAAATCATTACTAAATGATACTTGATTATATCAAACCAGACGCATTAATAAACCATTATTCTCATTCACATACATAATGCTACAAACTGAAAGTAGAAAGGAGAAGCACAACATATTTACCTGGAACAAATCGGTTCAAGAAGCACAAGCAGCAGCTTCAAAGCTAAAGGAAATATTGTTACAAAGCTACAACAATGTCTCCTAACTTATTCATTTCGACATCAGCATTATTACATCTACTTATTGCTCTAAATTTACCTTCATCAGGCACACAAGCTAATAGGCTAATAGGGTAATGACCACCCTGTCTATGGGCATTGAAGTGCTTTAGCTCCTCTATGCTCTCTTGTAGCTGCTCGCACAACATCTCCAAACAGATCATTTAATTCGATGGCCCAAAAGCTTAATGATTTTCTAGATTTTCTAGAAATCTTAAAGAGCGTAAGAGCAATTATCAATATAATGAGTCATTCATAAATTAATCTTCTTATAGTTCAAAAAAGGAAATTGGACCGTTAGTTCAAAGTACTACGCTTGTTTTACCTTGACTTCTGAGATAATTTCACGTAAAAGAAAGTCGTGACTCTAACAAAATGTCTTCTCAACTAATCCCCTAGATTGAGTGCTCGTATGTTAAGTTAAAAGAAACTCATCAAGAATCTCTTTCTTTCTTATTACGAAATGATTGTAATGATAATTATGATTATAATTGACATTAACGGTGTACAAATAAGAACACACAAATAAATGATGTCATGCACTAAAATATTTTCCTGAATGATATCCATCATCACTTAGTACCCTTCATCGCGATTATTGAGCTTGAGTTAAATTCCTAGAAATAGAACATCATATTAGTTAATGATATGTAATAGCATGTTTGACGGGTTTTCCATGCATACCTCTGAAAAGCACTCGTATAAGGTGTTGCAATTGGTGACTACATGTTCTCCACCCTCTCGATTTCTTTGGACTCGTAAACAAAAGAAGGATGGTTTAAAGTTTAAAAAATATAAATACTATAACTTCGAGGAGACAAATAGAAAATTACTCTTTCTCTCCCAATATCCCTTAAGTCTTGCATTTGAAATACCCTTTGCCGCTAACTGATCCTTTAAAATGTCATTTCCTTTATCTGTGGTTGACTTCTTCTTCTTAGTTGTTCGTCATTGAGGTGAATTCCCACATAATATAGTCGACATCATATAGTTTTTTAAGGATCCAAGCATGTACTTCTGCTTTCTTATTACCTGCCGGTGCTTATTTGATATGCATATCGATGATGATAGAATATCATTTCCATCATCATTTTCCTTGTGAGAGCCAAAGATAGATTGAAGATTTTATCCCATCAATAATATATTCGACTAAGAACTCGATGCAAGTAACAAAGCAATCCCATCATTTCAAATTTTAATAACTACAAGTTATATTTAGGCTTATCTTGTCAAAATATGTTTTGAAGAACTTTATTCTCTAAATTTCTCACCAAATACTTCATGGGATTATCATTTGCTTAATCCTCCAACACCATGCAAAAAATTCTTTCAAACATTGTATAAAGCTTTCTTGTAAAACATAGCTTATTTCGTAATGGTCTAGAACAATTACTAACCTTGCACTTGAAATCTTCATCATGTTCATTCGCATCATGTGTCGATATCCTTCTCCAATCCCAAGAATCTATGATTGAACTTGTTAGAGATTCCGTGACATACATTATTGGACTCACTACATTGACAAGATTCTCATATAATGAGTCTTTCTAATCGTTGGACTACTTTCTAATTTTATAAAGCTCGATAACCAAGCATGCAAATTGCCCTCATCTAGCATAGAGGCTCAAACCCCCCTATGAGTCACACTTGCTCATGCATGTATAGAATAGACTTTGCATATCTTATTACTATTAAAGCAAGTACCTTCAAGGAGCTTTTTGAAATAGACAACCTAAGAGTATGTGATAATGCAATTTTGATAACTCTCCATTGCTTGAGAAATAAGATGTCTATCACTCATTAATCAGAGAAATGTTTTGAATAGTCATGTGAATGACTCAATTATCTATTATGATAGAAAGACTACTCCAAATAAGATATTTTGCTAGTGATGACTCACTCCAACGAAAGGGGCAGAGACAAGATTATATTTATTGATAATAGCTTGTAAAAAATTATGACATCCCCAAAATAATCATATTATATCCTCATGACATTGCTCCAAAAAAACTAACCGCTATCGACTCATCAACTTGGACATCCCATGCAAACATCCCATCCTCCATCTTTTGAACAATTGTATTAATGCATTACTATCACCATTCGAAATCCTCAATCTTTCTCTTTTGGATGAAATTGAATGCATCTTTTGTGAAGCCAATATTCTCTACCAACTTCCTCACTTAGATAAATAAACACATCGTTCTAATTCGCTCTATCATCATCAATACCGCCTTTCTCATCACCGATGCCTCTCAGATGATCTAAGAAGATGTAGTCACCCGCTTTACCAATGAATGATTATAACTTTCTATATATTTTTTAACCTTCCAATTATCATCTAAATCAATAAAAATCAATCATGGTGGACAACTACTCCTTATATCTATTTTACGAATTTGCTAGTGGCGCTTTTCTAACTGCTTTTGCACATAAAAAAATCATTTGATTTCAATTTCTCACCAATAACTAGTATGATCCTTCTTCCTAACATCAATCCATTTGATGCATAATCACAAGATGTATGCCCGCTCATAATAATGGTGCTAAGGAGTTTTCCATATTGTCATTAGATATGGCTTCATCATCATCGCCATTTACAGATTCACCGCACAAAACATTAATATGTCACATGCAATGTAAAAAAATGAAAAATAATATACGCTCATGAGTGTACAGAGTACAGATGCAAAACACCCTTAACCAATTAGCCCAAATTTTAGGAATGTAATAAACATATTCTTCCAAAAGGCCAAATAATGACATAAATTGAAAAAAATAATCGTACTTCATGAGAGTAGAGTACATATAAACCGCCTCAAAACTAATCAATCACCAAATTGCTTCTAATAGAATGTAATAAATATATTCTCCAAACAGCCAAAAATCTGAAAAATGTAAACTCATGAGAGTACAGAGAAAATGATGTAAAACACTCATAAAACTAATCAATCCAAATTTGCTTCTAATGTAATAAACATATTCTCTCCAAAAAAAATATGAAAATGAAAATAATCTATACTCTCATGAGAGTATAAAGAATACAGATGTCAATCTCCCCTAAAAACCAACCAATCAGCCTCCAAATTGCTTCTAATGGAATGTAATAAACATATTCTCTCCAAACAAGCCAAAAAATCTGACAGAAAATGAAAAATAATCAGATTCTCATGAGAGTAGATGTCAATCCCCAAAAATCAACTAATCACAATTGCTTACTTTAATGTAATAAACATATTCTCCAAACAGCCAAAAATGACAAAATTGAAAAAATAATATACTCACATGAGAGTGAGAGTACACATGCAAATCTCCAAAACTAAACACTCCTCCAAATTACTTCTTCTTGGAATGTAATAAACATATTCTCTCCAAACAGCCAAAAAATCTAGAAAAAAATAATATGTCTCATGAGAGTACAGAGTATATATACAAATCTCTAAAATCAAAATCAACCACTCGATTTTCGATTTTTTTGAAATATTATAAACTTATTCTCTCCAAAGAGGCCAAAAAATTTGATAGAAATTGAGAAAATAATATGTACTCTCATGAGAGTACAGAGAGTACATATATAAAACACCTCTAAAAACCAACCAATCAGCCTCCAAATTACTTTTAGTGGAATGTAATAAACATATTCTCTCCAAATAGGCCAAAAAATATGACATAAATTGAAAAAATAATCTGTACTCTCATGAGAGTATAGAGAATACATATGCAAATCTGCCCCCAAAACTAACCAATCATCCTCCAAATTGCTTCTAATGGAATGTAATAAACTTATTCTCTCCAAATATGCCAAAAAATCGTGAAATTGAAAAAGTAATCACGTTATGAGAGAGTCTGATCAAATCACTTAAAAATCAATCATTTAGTCCAAATTGCTTGTGGAATGTAATAAACTTATTCTCTCCAAAAAGGCCAAAAAATCTGATAGAAATTGAGAAAATAATCTGTACTCTCATGAGAAGAGAGTACAGATACAAAATACTCATAAAAACCAACTAAACAGTCTCCAAATTGCTTCTATTGGAATGTAATAAGTATATTCTCTCCAAATATATTAAAAAATTTGACAGAAATTAATAAAATAATTTGTACTCTCATGAGAGTACAAAGAGTACAGATATCAATCTTCCTTAAAAACTAACCAATTAACTTCCAAATTACTTCTAATGGAATGTAATAAATATATTCTCAAATAGGTAAAAATCGATGAAAATGAAAATTAATATGTACTCTCATGAGAGGAGAATCTGAACAAAACACCCCTAAAACCCCACCTCCAAATTGCTTAGTTGAATGTAATAAACATATTCTTTCCAAAAGGCCAAAAAAATCGTGAAAAAATAATATGTATGAGAGTGAAGTACACATCAAATCACCCCAAAACTAACCAAACAGCATTCAAATAACTTATAATGCCGTAAACTAATCATATTATATCCAAATAGGGTCAAAAATCTGAAAAGAATAGACAAAATGGGTTGTGCTCTCAGAATCTGTATCTGAAATAGCTTTAAAATAAGCAAAGTCCTCTTGCAAAGAACTCCTAAAAGTGTAGTAAATATACATTAAATAAAAGAATTTTAAAGAATATAACTAATAAACCCTAAAAAAAGTATACATATAAAACGGTTCAGAAAATTTATCGATGTATTTTTATTTAATACATCATAATTTAATAATTGTGATATCATCAAGGTCATAACCAATTCGTTCTCCATCTTCACGGTTCTTCCTGAAATACGAAATGAGATTTTTTGTTTCTCTTATATATATATATATATATATATTTCTTTTAAATTTCTCCTGTGCATTCGAACAACTTTTCTCCTCCCGCTGTTTGAATAAGCCAGGCTCGGGGTAACGTAAACGGCGTCGTTAAGCGTCGTCCAGTAACAACGCTGTTAAGTGAAAAAATACATTTTTTTTATAATGGACAGGTGTTGTGTTGCTATTGGAGTCCGGACGTAAAGCTATGTCTGGACTCCGCACGTAATATTTTCTCCCTCTAAAGGCCTATCATCCAGAGACTCATAAATCTTTCCACAGAACAGCGGCAAAAGTTTTTTCTGTTTAAAAGAAAAAATTAACTCTTTAAATTTATCATTATGTATAGATATTGTTAAAAGTTTTGATATTTAAATAATAATTAGAATAAAGGAATACTAAATATTTGAATAATAAATATAATAGTCTCTAAGAAAATTTAAACTCTAAAAAACTTTTTTAATCATCTCTAAAGATATATATAAATAATTATTATCAAGAATCATTATAATTTGATTATTATCATTTAATTATTATTATTTGACCAATATAATTTATTTGTTATTATTTAATTATTATTATTCTGATTATTATAATTTATTTGTTATCATTTAATTACTATTATTAGACCACTATAATTTATTCATCATTATCTGACTACTATCAGTCATATCCTGTTGCTCGAGCATTATCACCATACCATCTTCATTACCCTATACTTTTGGTTTAACCACTAAAGCCATAAGAGATCTAAAAGATCATCATTGTTTGATTTTTTTCACTTTATTATCATTATTATTTCCCATCAATGATACGATCTACTCTCTATTCACATAATATTGTATTTTTTTCGGGTGGATACTTACCCCCAATGTCTTTCCAAGAAGGAAATAAGATTATTTCCTTCTTGTCTATCCATTTCTCAATCTGCATTCTAATTTGAGTTTAATCTAAGAAAAATAGGTGACATTATAACATCCCCTTCCCCTTCAAAAACAACCTTGTCCTTAAGATTGAGACTAGGATATTGACGACATAATGAGCTAAAGACTTCCCAAGTTGCATCTTAAGATGAGGAATCAATCCATTTTACCAATACTTGCAATTGTTTGATACCCCTTACCATATAGAATAGTTTTTGGTAATAGTTGTGGTCTATTGTTCCAGTTTAATGCTGGTAGTTTGGTATTTTGTGATGTAGAATCTCCCTTTAATGGTTTTAATAAGGAAATATAAAATAAATGATGAATACAGCTTGTAGCTGGTAAATCCAATTGTTAAGCAGCTCCACTTATAAGTTTGATGATTCGAAATGGTCCATAAAAATGTTTAGCAAGTTTTTGGTAGGAACGATAAGCAACTCCGCTTATAAGTTTGATGATTCGAAATGGTCCACTTAAAGTTTTTGGAGGGCGGCCCGAGCCTAAGTTGCCTTTAGTAGCTCTTTTCTTTTTCTTTAGTGGTTTGATCCTTTCCAGTCAAACGCGGCATGATATCTCAATGCAAATCGGATAAAAGGTGACTAAGAGGAATAATACAGCCTACTTCAAAGCGCGAAGCGTTTTACTTTGAAATAACTATCTAGTTTTTGAGTTCTTGACCAGGGGCCTCACTTACTTGACCCAAGCTTAAGTTGCCTTCAGCAGCTCTTTTCTTTTTCTTTAGTGGTTCGATCCTTCCCAGTCAAACGCGGCATGATATCTCGATGCAGATCGAAAAAAAGGCGACTGAGAGGAATAATACAGCCTACTTCAAAGCGTGAAACGTTTTACTTTAGAATAAATATCTAGTTTTTGAGTTCTTGACCAGAAGGTTGCATGGTCAATCAAAGAAAAATCAGACTTCTATTTCCGCCCAGAAGATCGGATTGATTTAGATTTTTGGTATCCCCACATATAAGACCTTATGAAAATGAAATTATGTAATGTGTAGGTTGGAAGCCACAGAAAAAATGATTCGCTCTTCAAATTGAGAGACACCAAAAGAGCCTGTGAAGATTTGAAAAAATCCTTCCATGAAAGATTGTGACCTTTTGCTTCGCCCATTGATACCACATTGCGGCCGGACCTTCAAGACAAAAGACGCAATTCTTGTTCTTTGATCTTCAGGAGTATTGTAAAAATCAAAGAACTCAACAGCTTTGAATACCCACGTATTGATCTCTGTTCCATTAAATAGAGGTAATTCAATTTCCATCTTCTGATTGTTGTATTGGAACTAATTGATTGCATGCTGGACTTGCAACAACATTTCCTTGACTTTCTGTTTAGGGTTTAAGAGACAAATCAGTGATTCATCTATCCAAAGAAAGCAATGAGGGATTCAAATTGCTCCTCATTTTGCAATTTCATCATCTTCAAAGCTTCGGCCAAGTCTGAGTTCTTCATGACAAGACCACCAGTTTATACGATCTACTCTCTGCTCATAAAGATTTGTATCTCTTCGAGTGGACACATAAAAAAAACTTATTTCAATTCATTAATATTCCATAATTTTTCTATTTTTGAATATTTTATATGATAATTATGAGTTTCTCCCATGAATTTTTTTATTTGTGTATGTTAAACTAGGGGTGTAAACGAACCGGGCGTTCAACAAGCTACTCGTGACTCGGCTCGATTAGAGCTCGTTTATGTTCGTTCATTTAATTAATCGAACGAGCTTGAACACTTTTGTAAATACTCGATTGTTAAATGAACAAGCAACAAGTTATTGTTGATTGATTATGTTAGTGAGCGATTCATTTAAAGCTCATGAAAGTTCATTAAGGAGCTCGATAATGGCTCGATTAAGGCTCGATTAAGGCTCGATTAAGGCTCGATTAAGGTTTGTTCATAAACAATATTGTATAAGGCTCGATTAAGGCTCGATATTCGATTAAGGCTCGATTAAACTTGCATAAATCGTATAAGGCTCAATTAAGGCTCGATAATGGCTCGATTAAGGCTCGATAATGGCTCGATTAAGGCTCGATTAAGGCTCGTTAAGGAGCTCGCGAACACCTAAACCCTAAACGAGCTCAAGCTCGAACACCATCGTAAAAGCTCGAATCGAGCTCGAGCCGAGCTCGAGCTCGATACTGGCAAACGAGCTTGAACTTGAACAGTACCCTGCTCGGTTCGGTTCGATTCGTTTGCAGTCCTATGTTAAACTGTCGTGTAAAACTAGAATAGAAAATTCTTTTTTTTGTCAATATTAAATGATGTAATAATAATATCTAATATCTTCCAAACTAATGGTGATTATAATCTTAATTCTTAAATAATATTATTCTGTTTAAGCGACGAACGGATCAACATTTCATTACCAAATTTAATTAATATCATTAAAATAAGATATAATTTTTTATAAACTTTTTCAAATAAGGACAAAAGAATAGCCATATTATAATAATATAACATTTTATAAAAAGAAAAAAAGAAGATCTGGTAGTGGTACTCCTATGATAATTTTTAAGTTCATTTGAGGCTATTGGGTTGGCTGTAATTACGGTATGAGAAAAAATATATATATTGTTTAAAATTATTATGTAATTTCTTTTAATATTATGTGATAGAATTATAAAATTTTGAATTGAGAAATTATAAAAAAAATTCGTTATTTCAAGTCAAAAAATTTCGTTATTTCAAAATCCCCTCCTTTTTTAATTAATGTTTCTTTCATGTAAAAAATTAAAAAATTTAATTTTTAAAAATATTATTTTAAAAATCTTTAAACACTTCTTTGAATTGAATTGCTCATTTTATTCACTCAATTATCAATTTTCACTTAAACATTTAATGATTACCATTTTATACTTTTTACATGTAAAATTCAAAAAACAAATGTTTGATTTCTCAAATAGTGTCAAGTTATTCAAAAAACAAATGTTTGATTTCTCAAATAGTGTCAAGTTATTGAATTTACATCCAACGCTTGATTTAAGGCTATTTTGACTTTAAAAATTTTCGTATGTCATTAACCTCCCATCAAAATATCTATTAATTAAATATTTATTATAATTTAAATATAGATGATTTTAAAATTAATTGCAAAAATTAATTTAAATAATATATACAATAACAAAATTTTAATATCACATCAAATATATCATTTATTTATTTTTTTTAAATGAAAAATATATTTTATAGATATGTTTTGATGTAATTATAATATTTAATTTTTATATAAATACATATTAGAATTAAATATTAAATATGTAAATACCTCATAATTTTGTAATATGAATGCAAAATCCCCCTTTAAAAAACATATATATACAAACCCACTTACGAAAGAAGCACCTTCCCTTCTTCCACCACCAAAAACTATCTAAGAGCGAGCTCTACTTCATCGATCACCCCAATTCCCCGAAGCCACTGAGCCAATATCTCAGAAGCTTCACGTTCAATCACCACGCCATCTCTCTCCAATCCCATCAAGAAATCCAAGGCTCTCTCAAGCTTATTCTTCTCCCTGTAAGCCCCCAGCATCAGTGCGATGCACTTATCATTCGGCTTCAGTCCCGCAGCTCTCATATTCTCTATGGCGCTGCGAGCTCCTTCAATCTTCCCCGCCGTGCAATAAGCGTTCACGAGAAGCGCGCAAAGCCTGCTATCCGGAACAATCCCTGCAAACTGGACGGCATCGAACACTCTCTGCGCGCCTTCGGCGTCCCCATCCATGGATAATGCTCGCAGCACCGCCTTGTAAACTTCTCTACCTGCAAATACTTGTTCAGCTTCCATGTCTTTGAGCAGGGTTTCTGCGAGATCCAGTTTTTCGCTCGAACGTACGCCATGACCATCGAGCCGTAGGATCTCTTGTCCATCGGCGATTCCAGCAGTTTGATCTCTTCAAAAGCTTCCTCGGCGTGGTGGAGATCGCCGGCTTTGCTGTACATGTTGATGAGAACGGTTAGTAACTTGATCGCAGGGAAAGCCTCTGGACTTCATGGATTGAAAGGCCTTCTGCGCGTCGTGCAAGCGATCGTGCTTTGCGTAAGTGTCTATGAGCTTGGTATAGTCGCGAACGTTAGCTTCGAATGATTCTTCAACCAACGCATACTCCATAACCTACTGAAATCGTTGAGATAAAAGTAGAATAAATTTTCTTTCTGATTATAGCTATTAAGCTGTGTTTACAAGGCCTTCATAAAATTATAAACAGAAACTTAATTATACATTAGCTAAACATATATATTGTCGAAGTTTGAAATAAAAGAAAACCAAGTGTGATCTCCTATAGACAAATTACAGATCGAAGAATTCCATTGAGATTATACATACAAGGAAGATCAAGAATGAACTGACATCTCTTTCATTTGGCAAAAAGAAAGTATGCCCTAAGTAGTTGGTAATTGAAACTCCCATATTTCAGAAGGGGTATTATTTAGTTACCTTACTTTTTTCTTTTACACGTAGAGAGGACGGTGTCATTATTTGAAACACCTCAGAGATTTAGAATTGTGAGTTAGCAGTTTGATATAGCCTTTAATTGAACATTAATGTACAAAATTATTGAGGTATTTGAACATTTATTTCTTTCTATTTTGTTCGATCTCAGTGGTTTGAATTAAAGCTCCTCCAATGGCCAACATCCTTATATAGTAAGCCAGGAGCCCAATTGTCAAAAACTATGGCAAAACAATTCAAAGGGATAAATGCTGGTCTAGCTTGGCTAGCATTCAATAAAAACAAATACAGTGACAAAACTTAGACTAACAGCTTTAGGTTGCCAAGGAAAAAAGGTTAATTCAAGTTCAGGGCTTTATTTGGACGGGGGATCTTAGTAAAGGGAAATGATAAAGACTTTGGAAATAACAAAATGATAGCTGAAAACAGATATGACTTCACCAATTTCCTTCTTATTCCCTCGCTTTCCTTGAACACAAATACAGCAATGGGAATGTGGATCAATAGAAAAAAAACAGCAAACCTATCCTGTGATTCCATTTTGTCTTATTTCGTGGAGCCTAGTGTGTCGATCAATCAAGATATACTGTCAACTGGACCCTCAATTTCACCTATCGAGCTCAGCAATGAGATTCTGGAGGGTGCAGGGGAAGCACGCTAAAAAAAAAAATTTAGTATATAATGTCTCGGCTATATGGCGCCAACGCTATGATATGGAGGTCTTGACTTTAGAACACCTCGGCACTAGGAGAACAACATCACAACGCCAGGATTCGTGCATAGAAAGACAGAGAAGCCAGCATAGCAAACAATAGACAACGCTAGAACCCAGGTATTTAATTCACAATATAGAGATGTCAGTGCTTTGACGATGCAGCAGCAATGCCACAGCATTATAACTCGTGCAGAAGGACAATAACTTCAATGCTTAGGCGCCAAAGTCTCGGTGCCACATCGCTATGAAACTGCATAGTTCATATTTAGATAAATTTTTGTAAATTTGAATGTCTTTTTTCTCCATTCAATTATGAGTGTAGGCGGAGAGTGCGTGCCCTAAAAATATGAGAAGTGTGGAGAAGCTTGACTGAAGTGAAAATTATACTATTCTCCTCATTTTCTTCATAATGAATTTCTTGGTGTGATGTGGCTTATTGATTTTTTCCTGTTTTGGATTTTTTCACATTAAGACTAGTGTCTTTCATGATCTTGTATTTTATTCGCTTATGTTCAAAATTTTGCTCCGAATCTCTCCAATAGATTTCTTCGTTTGATCACACAATATTTTGCACTTAAAATACCAAGCAACAACTATAGTAAAAATATTTTTAAATCTAATTCAAAATGGATCGTCAAATTACATCATATGCCTGAAATTCAAACTTTTCACATACACAACCAAATAAAAATGTTCCATTACCCATACCCCTTGGTAGGCTCATTTTCACTACCTTATTGTGCTTCTAATTTTTTTTTTAAAGATCGTTGGAAGGAATAAAATTGAAATTCATCTGGTATATTATTTAATAAAATCATGAAAAAGACTTAATCATTCGAGGAAAAACAGTTCATTAAACATACACAGGAAGGGAAAATATATGATCTAATTCCGCTATAGCATAGTTGAGTCTAAGTGATCAAACTCATATTGATGCAATGCGCTTCCAATTTCACAGCACTTGGCTGCTAACTCCACCTCAAGTAGCACACAAATTAATAGATGGAATTCATAACACACTAACTGGCCGGTAAGTAAATATGTTGCAGGTATACAATTTAACAGCGGTAGATTACCAGAACACCAAACCTAACAACATCCAACCTGCACAGTGACTAGTTCTGCCACTAAAATAGAAAGGGTGTCTTTTGGTCAGACATGAAATTAAGATTACTTACAAAATGCCAGTTCATAAGCTTGATAAATGATATACATGAAATTGAAGAGCAATCCTAATATTAGAGCTGAAGTTCAGAGAAAACAAACAAATGTTAGAAATTGAGATACTTAAGAAAAATGTGCATAATTCAACAATAACAATAATTTTTTTTCTCACTACATGGAATCGGCTACATGAATCCTTCTTCTCCATTGTGTCCTATTAAGTGTCAAATTCTCATTTAATTCTAATAAAATCGGGTCATTTTTATACTTTCTAACCAAGTCTTTTATGGTCTACCTCTATCTTTCTTAAACATAGGTCGAATTTAATACACCTACTCTCCTAATTGGGTCATCGAATGGCCTACATTTTATGTGATCAAATCATCTAAGACATCTCTGTTTAAGAAAAACATGCATAATACACAAGCTAATAAATCAAATGCTTAAGTTTTTGAGTAATCATAAGATAATTGCAAAAACAAAAGTAGATAGCTGCCATTAAAATTGAAATGCATTAAGAGAAGGATTACTTGAGAGGGAGAGCAGGGCAATGCTTCACCTCAAAAAACAGAGAAACATCCATCCTCTTTATTTCTTTCAGCACAGAGAGCCAATCACATCTTCTGGGTTGCATGGTCTTCACCCATGAAGCCAACAAGAGAAATAGATTTTCCTCTCGAGAGAAACATATAATGCGTCTCATAATGGCTTTGCAGCGATTTGTCATTACCGGAGAAAGCTGAGATATTTCATGCTTTTGAGCCTCTGTTAAGTCGACATCATGCCATTTTAGCTTCAATCCTTCTCTTTCATCATCAATGTCTCCTTCTTCAACAGTAATCTCCTCCTTATGAAACAAGCATGAAGAAAGGGACCTAAAATAAGGTTGTGAAAGGGGTGCTTTGCATTCAGAAATGTTGAGGCTTCTGTGGTAAAAGTGGGATTTTTGACTGGTTAGGAATGCGTTCGAGAGGAAACTGGATAGGCTCAGCGAAGTAATGGAGATCAAACTCATCCCCAAAATCTGTCAAATTATGATAACTGGTTTGTCAAGTTTGAGCAAAATATATAACTGTCGAAATAAAACTAAAGGGAAATAAAAAAAAAACATGATAAAAGAAAGATTAAAAGATGTATAGAGATATAAATAAGTTCATTAATAAGGAGTTCCATTGTGTTTCAAAGAAATTCAACTATAAGACGTCTCAGAATGTTCATACGCTTCTGGCTTGCAAAGAAGACAACATAGATAAACCCCAAAAGCAATTGCAAAGCGAGCATTGTTATAGACAAATTCAGTTGTATGACTTCTAATGTACAATAAAAAGACAAATGTTAGATATTTGAAGAAAATGTGGAATCAATGAGTAAGGGTCTGATTTTGAAAGATCAAAGTATAATCATATAAAGTAAGCATTAGTGAAGAATAGGTGAACAGATGCAATAAGAGCATTTCAAAATCTTTGATAAACTTAGATGAAATGTTGATATTAATTTCACTTTCTACGACTGCTTGATCACTGTGTACAAGTTAATGTCTTCCTTTGGCTAAATCCTTGCAAATAAGATCTGGAATACCATTAATCATTACATCACTACATTCTTTATAATTTCTTTGATGAGTAGACTACAGCACAACCAAAAAAATTAATAGATAAACAAATTGGCTTCTTAGGGTTACTTATTCTATTGGCCACCCATAGCAACCAAAAATAATAGATACACTAACAAAATGGGTTCTTATGGCTATTACTACTTTTATGACTTCAAGATTTAATAGCATTGGAAGGAAATATATAATTTTAAAAATATTTCTGGTAGTTTATGATTCTTTAGACAGAACATTTTCGCACCAAAGATTTTAAGCTTCTCAAGCTGGCCATAGTTGGCTTCATGAAGGAAAACACTATTAACTTGGATATTGAAACTAACAACAATGAAGAAGATGACGATTGGGACTGGGACAATGAATATTCGATTAATTTGCAGCTCTGGTTTGTTTGTTCAACAAGTATTCATCCAAACACACTTTTGAACTCTGGCTATCTTGACTCCCTCTTGTTTGGAGAGCGACTGAGAATAATTAGGATTAGGATTTTCTAATGTAATGATGTGATGCATTTTTGCTCCTTGTTCTTATTTCATTTGCATATATTGATGTTGAATTGGTTAGTGTTCTTGATATTGTTCGAATTTGATAAATCGAAATTATAATTTGTTGGAATTAAATTACACTGATTTTGTGTGGTTATAAACCCCACCAATTTTTTTTTTCGATTATTTTTGTACCACCGTAGGCGAACGAGAATGGTATTTATCAAGAAATTATGTTGAGTTATGTTAAAGTGTATTTTTCCTAAATCAGATTAACATTTATGTATGAAGATTTTTAAATCATGGATTGTAGCTTTTTATGATTGTATAGGAGACTTTAAATTTATATTGGAATTGTTATATAAATGTTTTTTTTATCAGACATGTCGCCGCAGATTCCGTTTCCTGCCCGGTCGCATGACTTTCTTCTTCTTTCCCTCTGATACAACCAACTTATATATACCATCAAATAAAAAAAAATAAGCAGGCACACTCAATAATAATCAAATATTTTGCTAAAACTAGTTAGAAAAATGAGAACGCTTAAAAAAGCGCGGAAAAAAAATCCTAAAGCCTACTTTGTACGATGTTCAAAATATGAAAAATACATTAAGCCGAGATGATAGGACACAAATGAAAACAATCGATCACTTTATAACTCCTATCACAGCTTCATTCGTCTTTTTTTTTAATCTACTAACAACCACATTCTAAATGAATCTCACTCCATTTCATCTTCTTTATACCAAACGTCAAAACACTATCTGCTTTCTTCAAATTTAACAAATGAAATAACAACTCAATAGTGATACATGAACAAATTTTAGCCTCACACAATATACATGTACCAACATTAAACCCTACAATAACTTGGGTCTTATCGCCTCGTATCATCTTGGTTAAGATTAGATTAAAGAGGGGGTTGACGGAAATTGTTGTTGGTGGAGGCATTGATTTAGGAGGAAAGATGAGTTTTGCTCGATTCATACAACGGGATAAGACGTGGAAGATAAGAGTTGGATAGTTGTATGGAATGTAGAAGAATAGAAGAGTACAGTGAAAGTTTGTAATGATGGTAGCAGGTGGATCTACTGAGGCTAGATTTCACTGATGTAAGAAGAGAATTTAGACGGAATAGAGAGATGGGAAGAAGAGAAGAAACATTGGAGTCAGCTGCTCTGATTCGTGAGAGAAGAATGTGAGCATTGTTTGCTATAAGGAGAATAATGATGCTCAGTTGTTGCTGCTATCAATAGCGGTCGGAGGGTCGTGAAAAAAAAGATTTGCGGGAAAGGATTCAACGAAGTAGCAAAGGCTACAACAACAGTGATAAAGGGAGAAATCGGAGATACTTGCAGCCGTCGCGAGGTTTGCGTCGAGTTGCAGAAGTCGAGACTATTGCAAGGCTTGGTGTCGTTTGGCCTTGAGTGGAGCGACAAGTACGGGAGGCCGAGTCATGTGGCTCGGTGTCTGATCAAGGGCAGGAACCAGAAAGGGAGAGGGAGACTTGCGGCCGACCTTTTCTCGAGTTGTTCGGCCTCAACTTGACCGCGTGCGGATGATGAGGAGGCGATCAAGTGAGATAGGAAGGCCGACTCATCCATTCGGCTTGCAATAGGGACAGACGGGATTGTGCGTTCGACAGGGAGAAAATCGGAGTTCCGTGCGACTTCTGTTCGATCGAGAGGAAATCCAAATAAAGAGAGTTAGGGTCGGCTGCCAACAGGGGACTTAAGGTTAGGTATTAGCATATACTTATATAGGGCACTTTTTTGTGAATAATTAAATCAATCTTGATTGAACTTTTCGCGACAACATCATTATATGGTTAATATATATATTAATTTTAGGTTATTCGATGTTTCGGCGGTGTCGGTTCGGAGGTCGTCGTTGTCTCGACGTTAAATCGATCAACTTTAGAAACAAGCGTCATCATTTTAACCGCCGACGTCGACCGTCCGACTGGCGATATTTGATAGGTTGACATTTCGGCGTTAACGGCGTGATCAATTTCGTGAACATATCATTTAGATCATCACGGACTAGCATGCGTGTTGGCGTATTGACAGCGATTCGACGGACAACCGTCGACAGTAAAATATATAGTCTGATCAATTTCGATGTTCTGAACACGATAGCAAAATCCGTTCGTCGATCGGAGGTTATTTCGACTAATTTTGGGGATGCCTAGCACATTTCAACTCGATTTGCGCGTTATATCCGACGCCGATATTCGCAATCATCCATTAAGCGCAATCATTTGATATGTTTGCGCGACGCCAACATCAATTTGAACGCGGCCGTTCGATCATCACGCTCCCGACATATACGAGGCGTGTCGATGGATTTTCTTGACGGCCGATCGCCGTTAATATGTATATTTTGATCAATTTTGACGTTCTGAAGTGATGGAGAAATTTGTTCGTCGATCGGAGATCGTTTCGACTAATTTTGACAATGTTCGGTATTTGCCTCGATTTGTGCGTTGTATCCGAAATCGTTTGACTTGCCTGTAGCTCTTTCGATTATGACGATACATGGATAACAAATGCAACAAATATGATTCGTGCATGGAGTGAGTCACATTTGTTGAAAATTAGTTGACTTTTTGGGCTCGCCATGGATCTCGAATTACTTCAGTTTAACTTCAATAGCTTATGGAGCTTTGACGAGATTTGTTAGTATGAATCCTTGTTTCGGACAAACTAAATGACAGAATTGACCGATATGTCAGGATCAACTTATCGGATGAATAAGAGTTTCTTCCACCATTTACATGCTTCAAAACATTTATAGACTCCTCATCCCAATGCTAGTTGCTAAACCTGCATAAGATTAGTCCAATTTAATCTTAGATAGCCATCAATTCAAACTTAATTTCATCCATACATCACATATGTTATATGTAGCATGAAAACAGTATCTAACATGTTCAATTCATGACATAGAAGGAACTGCAACTTAAGAATACCAAGATAAAAATTCTGGAAACTAAGCAATTACCAAAGCAGTAGCATCAATTCCAATCATTCAGTATACTTTCAGGCTTATGTTCATGAGCTGCTGAAGCAGAATTAGCCATTATTCTCTCCTTTCCCTCAGATACAACCAACTTATATATACCATCAAATAAAAAAAATAAGTAGGCACACTCAATAATAATCAGATATTTTGCTAAAACTAGTTAGAAAAATGAGAACGCTTAAAAAAGCGCGGAAAAAAAACCCTAAAGCCTACTTTGTACGATGTTCAAAATATGAACAATCAAATCCATGAAGAGCACTCATTCTTAGCTTCGGTTGGTGGCGGCGTAGGAACCCGTTCAATTCATCTCCGCGTGGATGCGGTGAAAAATAAGTGGGGATCCGACAGCGTGGGATGAATAATATACAGGCGTGGGATTAGTCGGCACATCTCTCGCAATGAGTGGACTCATTCAAAAAAAATCCTCTAGAGCAAGTCAATGGATCAAAAGAGAGAATAAAGTATACCTTGAATGTGTTTCTGTAAACACTCGAAGGAATGTCGGTTCCGAAGAGAGAGGAGAGAGCTTTACAACCTAGGATTAGAAAGGACTCGAACGAGGCGAAGGATCCAAGGCTGCCACCACGAATCAGCCCAAAACCGACTTCTCCGGTGATGATAAATTTGACATGAAGGGGACATGCATGAAGGAGAGGAATTTTAGCTGACTGTGAGCCGAGGATACTTTTTTATTCTGGCAGCGAGAGGAAGGGGATAAGAGGGGGTCGAGTTTCGTAGAGTGGCGATAGAGTGGCGACTCGAGAGTCGCCACTATGGAAACAGGCTCCGGTGGTGTGCGTTTGGTTGATTTGGATGGATTGGATGATAAATTTTTAAAATTGATTGGTTTTAGATTCCTAAAAATGTTGAATCAAATTGATCGATGGATCAAAAGAGAGACTAAAGTACACCTTGAATGTGTTTCTGTAAACACTCAAAGGAATGCCGGTTCCGAGGAGAGAGGGGAGAGCTTTACAACCTAGGATTAGAAAGGACTGGAACGAGGCGAAGGATCCAAGGCTGCCGCCACGAATCAGCACAAAACCGACTTCTCCGGCGACGATAAATTTGACATGAAGGGGACATGCATGAAGGAGAGGAATTTTAGCTGACTGTGAGCCAAGGATACTCTTTTATTCTAGCAGCGAGAGGAAGGAGATAAGAGGGGGTCGAGTTTCGTAGAGTGGCGACTCGAGAGTCGCCACAATGGAAGCAGGCTCCGGCGGTGTGCGTTTGGTTGATTTGGATGGATTGGATGATAAATTTTTAAAATTGATTGGTTTTAGATTCCTAAAAATATTGAATCAAATTGATCAATGGATCAAAAGAGAGACTAAAGTATACCTTGAATGTGTTTCTGTAAACACTCGAAGGAATGCTGCTTCCGAAGAGAGAGGAGAGAGCTTTACAACCTAGGATTAGAAAGGACTGGAACGAGGCGAAGGATCCAAGGCTGCCGCCACGAATCAGCCCAAAACCGACTTCTCCGGCGACGATAAATTTGACATAAAGGGGACATGCATGAAGGAGAGGAATTTTAGCTGACTGTGAGCCAATGATACCTTTTTATTCCGGCAGCGAGAGGAAGGAGATAAGAGGGGGGTCGAGTTTCGTAGAATGGCGATAGAGTGGCGACTCGAGAGTCGCCACTATGGAAACAGGCTCCGGCGGTGTGCGTTTGGTTGATTTGGATGGATTGGATGATAAATTTTTAAAATTGATTGGTTTTAGATTCCTAAAAATATTGAATCAAATTGATCAATGGATCAAAAGAAAGACTAAAGTATACCTTGAATGTGTTTCTGTAAACACTCGAAGAAATGTCGTTTCCGAAGAGAGAGGAGAGAGCTTTACAACCTAGGATTAGAAAGGACTGGAACGAGGCGAAGGATCCAAGGCTGCCGCCACGAATCAGCCCAAAACCGACTTCTCCGGCGATAAATTTGACATGAAGGGGACATGCATGAAGGAGAGGAATTTTAGCTGACTGTGAGCCAAGGATACTTTTATTCTGGCGAGAGGAAGGAGATAAGAGGGGGTCGAGTTTCGTAGAGTGGCGATAGAGTGGCGACTTGAGAGTCGCCACTATGGAAACAGGCTCCGGCGGTGTGTGTTTGGTTGATTTGGATCGATTGGATGATAAGTTTTTAAAATTGATTTGTTTTAGATTCCTAAAAATATTGAATCAAATTGATCAATGGATCAAAAGAGAGACTAAAGTATACCTTGAATGTGTTTCTGTAAACACTCGAAGGAATGCCGGTTCCGAAGAGAGAGGAGAGAGCCTTACAACCTAGGATTAGAAAGGACTGGAACGAGGCGAAGGATCCAAGGCTGCCACCACTAATCAGCCCAAAACCGACTTCTCTGGCGACAATAAATTTGACATGAAGGGGACATGCATGAAGGATAGGAATTTTAGCTCACTGTGAGCCAAGTATACTTTTTTATTCCGGCAACGAGAGGAAGGAGATATGAGGGGGTCGAGTTTCGTAGAGTGGCGACTCGAGAGTCGCCACTATGGAAACAGGCTCCGACGGTGTGCGTGTGTTAAATCACGAAAAGTGTTTGGTAATTTATTAAATCGCCTTTAAATCAGGAAAGATGTTTGGTAAGTTATATGAGGATTTAAGTACATTTATAATTAAATAATAATATTTTTAAAATATAAAATAAATAAATAAAAAAATAAAATATTAAAATTAAAATTCATTATTTAAAGAAGATATCGTGTTAAATTCTGAAATATAAATAAGCATTACATTATTTGGATATAAGAAATTTTTCTTTGATAATAATTGAAATTTCACTTGTTCTAATAAATCTTAAGCTATCTTTGCTTCTGATGATCGCATTAAGGTCTAAATACATCAGACGTAAATTAGGTATTTTAGCAATACAAAACAATAGTTCGAGAATGGTAGAATGAAATTAATCAGGATCATAATAGGTGTTTTGGGAATCACAATTTTGAAGTCACGACTTTTGGAATTAGTCATTAAATCAAAAGAAGAGGTTTAAAATAGTCTACCTACTCGTTCATGTATTTTCCTTATTGGTGGTAGTGCGGAATGTCTCGATTTTAAAATTGTTCAAGTTTATTATTTTGATTTTGAGATTTAATTAAGCAATTAAAGATATATGAGATAATCTTAATTTATAAATATAAAGTCATCATCAAGATAAATGTCTTACATAAAGCGAGATAACTCATTATGTATTACTTTAAAGTTGATTTTTTTTAATTAAAGGCGTTAATTAAATAAACATGAAGTTTAAAGCTGTTCCATGACTTATACCTCTAATAATACAAGGGCGATATGGGTAAAAGGATCTTGTTCATTTAATGTTGTTACCTTTTGACGTCGTAAGCAGCGAGTTGGATTGTTATAACTAACGGCGTAAGAAAAGTTTTTAGAGTAATATCATAATTTATGCGGGAAATTAACTGTTGTTCTAGTGGCATTACCCACGAGTCCATGAACCGTTTCCAATTTCCCTATGAAATAGTTAAAATTTTCAAACAAACACATAGCTAATCAAAGCCCATAAATACTAAACACAATCTCCATCAATTAATTAACATAATGGCTTTAATCTAATTCATTAGAATTCTCATCCAATGAAAAATCAAGTGGCCATATCAAAATTTGTTTATGTCTCAACAGTTCTTTCTAGTTGATACAAGACCAAGCATTCAGTCAATCGAGCTCACCAAGCAACAACTCGAAGACTTTACATGAATTCTTACAATATCAAAGAAAAAAACCTCAAAGCGAGAAGCTTAAGGCATACTGGATGATTTTATCATTTTCATGTCTTGCGGGCTACTCCGGTCAATTAAAATTATAATATAAATTCTTATCAATTCACAAAAGAGCGTGATCCATGTTTCTAACCGGACAACCGTGACATAAAAAATCGATAATCTCAAAAATAAAACATAAAATGCATCTGCTATTCCTGTTCAGAGAATAACCTAGTAAAACCTTAACGATACATAAATCCGCTTAACACCCCGATTACGCGGTGCTTCGTCTTCGATCCTAAAGTAAACGCGAAACCATTGAAGCGTGAAAGCGTAGAGAGTTCCGGTCATACCTGATAGCTTAAATGGAAGAAAACTCATCAATCAGAGATCAGCGCGTGCAGTTCTAGCGAAGAAGAGTGGCCAGGAAAACGTCATTGCGGCGAAGAAATAGGCGATCGAGGGAGTTGAGAAGCGCCGGTTCCATACCTCTGAGGTTCAGTTCTGTAAATCCCCTTAAATCCGAGATTTCGTCGATTTATCGCGTCTTGATTTATCCGATTCTGGCATCGCGATTTATTAAATTCTTCGATGGTGTTTGGCATTTATAATTTAGTTAAATTCTTAGTAAATTCATGCCAATCTCTTATTCTTAAAGGAAAATTTACATCACACCCAATTCGTTACGTATTTTGAATATTTATTTACGACTTTCCATCTTCAAAAAATTTCACTTGAAAAAATATGAGGGTGGTATTTTGATGTAATAATAAAGATTTAAGTGTTATTTAAGTAAAAATTAAAATTTGGATGTGAAATACGTAAATTCATAAGAATTGCGTGGTATGTATGTAAATCCCCCTTCTTAAAAATATTGAATCAAATTGATCAATGGATCAAAAGAGAGACTAAAGTATACCTTGAATGTGTTTCTGTAAATACTGGGAGGAATGCCGGTTCCGAAGAGAGAGGAGAGAGCTTTACAACCTAGGATTAGAAAGGACTGGAACGAGGCGAAGGATCCAAGGCTGCCGCCACGAATCAGCCCAAAACCGACTTCTCCGGCGATGATAAATTTGACATGAAGGGGACATGCATGAAGGAGAGGAATTTTAGCTGACTGTGAGCCAATGATACTTTTTTATTCCGGCAGCGAGAGGAAGGAGATAAGAGGGGGTCGAGTTTCGTAGAGTGGCGATAGAGTGGCGACTCGAGAGTCGCCACTATGGAAACAGGCTTCCGCGGTGTGCGTTTGGTTGATTTGGATGGATTGAATGATAAATTTTTAAAATTGATTGGTTTTAGATTTTTGAAAATATTGAATTAAATTGATCAAATAAAATATAAAATTAAATAAATCAAATCATAATTTGATTTGGTTATTCTGGTTTGATTTTGAATAAATTAAAATTGGCTATATTTAAAAATTATTTATATACTTTTTTATTGTATAATGAATAAGTAATAAGTAAAATAATATAATTATAATCAAAAGATAATTAACTATTTCATATACTAAAAAAATATTTAAAAGTAATTTTTAGTTACGTGAATGATGTTTTGAACCTAGAAGTTGATGTAATCATATTTTTATATTATGAGATTAAAATATTTTGAAAAATTATATAATGGTAAAAGTACTAAGTATTGAAAAAAAAAAATTAGTGTATAATAGATAAATTTATTATACATAAATTAATAATATCATTATTACATATAATTATTTTGATTTATTTTGTTGTCCAAACTTTTATTATTTAACAAATCCAAAACCAAAACTAAAATTTTCATTAATTAAAACCAAAATCCAAACTACTAAGTTCAAAATCGAACCAAATTACTCAAAAATTTTGATTCGGTTTAATTTTTTGGTTAAAACCAAATAATGCACACCCCTAATAATAACCTATATATCATGCAAAATTTATATTTTTATAAAATTAATTTTTATTTTATTTTATTTTATTTACTAACAATCTCATATATTTATGTCTACTACTATCAAATCATTTAAAATTTGATAAAAATAAAAAATATAAGTTAAAATTTTAACATTAATTTTAATATTTGAGTGAGAATTTAGAAAAATAAAACAAGTGTACTAATTTTGTAAATATCTATGTTTTAAATATTATGTATGTAATTACCCTAATTTTGAATTGTTTTTAACTTTAAATCCCCATATATATATATATATATATATATATATATATATATATATATATATGGAAAATTATATTTTATTTTGAAAAAATAATATTAATATTTTTTTAATATATTTACAAAAGTTTAGGTATTCTATAAATAATACTAAAATTAAAGTATTTATATCTTAATATAAAACAATTATATGATATGCATATAAATATATATATATATATATATATATATGTATATACATGTACATCTTTATTTATAAAAAGACATTTGATTTTTCATTTCCATAATATGCATACTTATATAAATATTATCACTGTGGCGGAATCTAAACTTGAAGGGATGGCGAAGTTATTGAGAACCTCTCTCAGTCATCTCCTGATTTTACCACTTCACTGTCATATGTTCTTATATAGTATCAAGAATTACAATTCTACACAATATTTTATAGTGTTAAAAAAAAAATTATGGCCTATTATGAAATATATATAAAAAAATGGACAAGCCAAGCACCCAATGACCACTACATTATGCAACTTGCAGTCTTAAATAAAATCACTAAAATTTATATTAGTTGTGTTTATAACAAATATCTAGCCTTATGTGATTATATGTTATTTATTGCTTACTCTTATTTAATATCATAAAATCTCTTTAGGTGCAATTATTGCAACATAAAAAATCTCAGGCTTCTCTGATTGTATGTATTCCTACTGTGATACAAGACAAGATTTTCACTATTTGGACAAAAGAATAAATTATGCAAAATTTTATCATAATACCTACATTTACTATAATATCTAATGGTTTATAAACTATTGTCTTTTTAAGAGAAAATTATAATACATACATTAACTTTTTAAAAATTTACTTTTTCATCTTAGAATTAATCTTAGGAACTATTTGATTGGCTAAAAAAATACAATATAAAATAAATATAATATATTTGAAATATTTTATGATTATTTAGATGAATATAAATCAAATTTAAGAATTTATTTATCAATAAAATAAAATTAATGTAAAATTATCGATCGGTGACGATGGATGCATGAAGCTGACGACAACGGTGGAGCCGATGGCAACCAAACGTCGACGATATGAGAGTAGAGATGGTGCATCTGTACCACTTTACACTAATCGGTGTAAAATAAAATCGCACAAATCAAATAAAATACAACAAAAGATCTGCCAGAAAACTGATCGTATCGTTTGATCAAACTAATATATATATATATATATTGATAACATTCTCCTTCTCCTTTAATTAAACTAAACAAATTTCTTTTCTCTTGGTTTGTTTGCATAAGAGTACATTGGAAATGGAGGCGCTACAAGATTGAAGAAGGCCTGCCACCACTGTGGCTTTGACCATGAAATATATTTTGTTAACAAGACGTTTATCCTTCTATACATTACAGCTACTAAAATTACAGGCTGAGAAGAAGGGCGAGACGCCACTTGTTAAGGTTGTTGAGCTCATCTTCCTTCGGTGAGGTTTTGGATCCAGAAAAACAATAGTGTTTACTCCAGTGTTATAACAATAGGATTAGATGCAAGAATAGTGCAAAAACCCAACGAGATTTTGTTAGGTCAGCTGCAAATGCTGCATGGGAAAATAATCAAAATGTGATTAACATGAGAAATAATAATCCTTGAAACTTGCATTTTGCATTAATAATAGAAAGAAAAAGTATACAAAATTATATAATTACACTATGGCTCTTATCATTCTTCCTAAGGAGGACCAAAAAAAAAATAGTATTAAGGGCCATCCTGCAAAAAATGCAAACAGAACTACCTTGTAACGTTGTTTCTATACAAAAATGGGCAACTCTATTATATTCCATGGATATAAAATGCAGTTAAAATGAGGGATAATAATAAAAAGAAATCATAGAAAAAGAATAGCATAAAAGAAAAATTGCACTGATAATATATAACAAAGCAAAATAAAATAAATAGTTTAGCATCCATCATTAATTTAGGATTTTTAAATATTTTACACTTAAGATTGCCTAACATCATTATATTACACATATTATATATTAATTGTATTCTATAAAGTTTATATAATATGAATAAATAATATAAAACTTAAAATATTTTTATAATAATCCCTTAAAAACTTTCTAAGCTGCCACGAACTATAATGCCTTAGCCCACCCCTATGAATTACAAGCAAAAGTATTCATGATGACTTCATGAAATATAAGATATTTGTGATGCACTCATCAAAACCTTGAAACAAACTGAGCAATATGAAGCATTTTTCTCCTCTGATTACATTCAACAATGATGATCTACTCTTTAAGGACAACGAAAGATAATTGTTGATCTATGTCATGGTAGAAAGTAACACAATTTAAATGCATCGAATCATGATTAATCCATTAATCCATATCTACTGTTTTTTTTTTTTCAATCATATGAGTATTAAGGCACTTTGCTGGTTATCTCGACATTCAATATCTAAGGAAGAACAATTTTTTTCTTCAAAGTTTCAAAACAAGGCCAAAGAACCTTAAGATTCTTTGTCTTGCCCCACAGATTTGGAAAGCTCCATACAAAGAAAAGAATTCATGTAATTGCTCTGATAATTCCATCAAAGTAATGATTAGAAAATCTTGCTCCATGAGTATGTTCTTGTTCCTTTCAGTCTCTACTAACGTATGAAATATATGGAAATAAAAAGAAACACCAAATCAAAGACAGCATGAAACTATTCACAGTTCATAAGATTGAAATATGATGCTAAACATTTTATAGCCGAGAAACCAAAGGCTATCAATCTTCCACAAAAAGACAGAACTTGTCTGAGCGTAGTAGTCAAAGGCTAAACACCTTGACAGTGAAGGGCAAGAATAGTTCAAAGTGGCTTAGTTCAAAAGAGCAACTTTCTATAAATTAGGTAGTGCCTCACCTTGGCAATGAAAGAGGACAAAGAAGAAAGATTATTTCTCTATCAACTTGAGGACAATTCTACTACTCAAATAAATAAATAAATAAAAAAGAATAACCAAGGTCTAATTCTTGCTAAAAATGACTAAAGAAAACCTTAATAAGAGTAGTTAATTCCCTAATCTCCGTAAGCAACTTGACAATAAGAAACATGCTACCAGATTACCCAAGGTACTAACTTCTTCATTGACTACCAATGTAGATATGTTAAAACATTTTTGCCTCTCAAAGGAGAGGTCACCACAAATGTGGAATCTTTTCTACAATTAAAAGGAAAGCCAACCCATACAATTCACCAACTATAATGGGAGAAAACAAAATCTAGAAGAAATGACACAACAAATAATAAGAACTACATCAAAAAACAATTTTAGTAAGTAGATAAACCAACTTATCATTTGAAAAAAAAGTTTTGGAAAAGGAGAGCACTTTGAGAAAGCCTATAGGGCACGAGAAATTCAACACACGAGAAATTCAACACATGAGGTATTGTATACCCTAAACCTGCATGCCCTCTATTGGCGGTGAAGTTGATCCTTCTAGAACTAAGGATGACCTAAAGATCTAATTGTTGATCTAAAGAGACACTAAAAGAGCTTGAAGATGACGACCAAGCTATTATGAATAAGCTATGAGAAATCATGCTGGGCACAAGAAAAGAACCCAGGCTAACCGTAATCACTACTCTTACATGAAAAAACTGAATAACTAAAGCTACTCTGAGTGCAAAACTGCTTCATATGGAATTATATGAAAATGCCAGGTCTACAAACTATCCATCAACCCCAAGCTACCAGCATCCAAGTACCAAAGAGAATGAGACATAAGCTTTATTTGTGATAGCTTTTTTAACTGTTTTTTGTGAGGAAAAGCTTTGTAATAGTTTTTTTTATTGCTTTTGAGATTGGAAAAGCAATGTTTATTTGGATAACAATTTCTTCATTTATTTTCTATTTTTTTCCCAAAAAGTTGCATTCAGGAAAGCATAATAAGTATCGTGACTGGAAAAACATATGTTAACATCAAAATCAATATAAGCTGTCCCAACAAAGCCTTGAGATTGAGGAACAAGTTATTGTTAAAACCAAGAAATTTGGTGAAGTTGGTGTCATTTGTGATCACAGTGAAAATAATGAAAACCAAAATAAGTGAACACATTGCTTGACCTCCAAATATCTGAATAAACTAAGTCGACAAAAATGCATCACTATGAGAGGATGTAGGCACATATGAAAAATACCTGATGGTGTTAATCATAGTCACAACCTTCCCATTCAAATTGGAAATATGTGAGATGACATAAGTAAGACCCCACAAATGAAGTAGTGAACGACAGTCTTAATGACAATGGTAAAATAATGGAGGACAAGAAAATGGATGTAGCATCACAAATATAGTAAATGTATTTAACCATCTTGTTCGTGCTAAGATCTTGATATACATAATGGAAATGATAATAGTTCATACAATAGCATAGAGAGTTGGTATGGTAGTGTATAACAACAGATTTATAGAAAATTGTGCAAAATATAAAATATCATCTAAAGTCAATGAAGAATGAATAAGCCTTTTTAAAAAGCTAAGAAAGGGAGATCTATCAGTAACAATGATAGGTGAGAGAGATCTCATGGTAGGTGATGAAAAAAATTGATTGATATCTAGAATCTAAAATGCAGAATGTACCAGAATGAACTGTTTCAACAAAACAAAAATAAACTACATGAGAGACTGAAGTGGTCAGCTGAGAATTATGAAGTAGTTGATCGTACTCTTCATGGGAAAGAGAGAGTTGCAATGAGTAACTATAAAATTGGCGGCGTAGTGACAATGAGTGGGTAACTTTTCCCCAACAATGAACAAAAGAGTGATCAGTCCTTTGATAATGTTGACAAAGGGAAAAGAGCTTTGATAGTCCGCAAATAACTCATCCACGATTACACAGTCTATTGTTCTAATGACAAAAGTAATTTGAATATGATCAAAAGAAGGAGGTGTGGGTCTCGGTGACCTAAAAAATCATAAAAGAGCAATGGGTGTGTTTGGGACAAGAGTCACCCATTTATTGAGCTTGAATAGATTGTAGAGATGAATGAAGACTAGCGAAAAACTTAGCAACGAGAGACCCCTCATTTTATTTTTAACAAGAAAAAATGGGTGGTAAAAAAAAGATATTGAAGAAGTTTAACTCATAGGCCTTTCAAAGTTTGGTAGTTCCCTTAAAATAAATTTTCCACCCTATTGTAGATTGTATATGGCAAAATAAAGGGTGCATACAACAGATTCTATTGCATGAAAGCAAGAGAAACAAGAAAATCTCAGCACATTACTTCAATGCTGTTCTAAAACATAATAAAAGCAATAGTAGGTTCAAGGTATCCCTGTGAGAACGATATGGTTAGAAGTTCACCATTTGATGTATTTGGCGATTTTTGTCATGAACGAGGCAGAGATGACTAGATTTCTTATGATATTAAAAAAAAATGAAAATCTCAAGAAATCTTATGATCATATTTCAATTTCAAGCTCCAAAATCTTATCCATCATAGTGTTTGAAGAAAAACTGTAATCATCACCTCCTGATTAGGACCAAAGAATTCTAAAGCGCAACACACTCAGCCATATGACTACCTTATGCTAGAAAAGTTTAGTGCTATCATATATGCTCTCTCAAGTAAAGTGGGTGTAAAAAAGTCAAATCACATATTTATATTTATTTCAATTATAAAAAATCTTGTGAAGAGCATAAAACGATAATGATCACATTAAATCATGTGACACAAAATCATGAATTTTCACATCTCATAATATTTCAAGTTCAAAAATCTAACTTAATAGATCATTTCAAACAAGAATAATTAAACTAACAAGATAACCCAATCTCCCCTACTATCTATTGCCTCTGTCATCATCTATGATCTATTCTCTTCCATTAGATTGGCGGCCCTCAATCTCTTGCCTATATTTACTTTATTCATCCTCCTCAACACGATTTAAAATTCTGAAACATAAGTTAGTGCATCTACATTTAAGTAACTTGTTGCACCCTTTTTTACACAATGCTTGATATTTTCCACGCAAGCCCATACAAATATATTGATGTAAAATGACTTAGGCTCTTGGATTCCAATACAAATCTAATTTGCATAGTACTTCAGTAAATGAAAAAAAAATGTGTGATGATCACTTTAATAGATTTTTCTAAAAGAGATGCATACAATTTGATGTAATAATTGCAAGAACAGTCTTGCAAAAATTATAGCAAGTAACCTAACATTACTAACTTACTTTTGTAAATAACAAAAGGACATTAAATTCAATCTCCCATGTAGAAGTTCTAATATCCTAATGAAATCAACCTTAAGTAAAAACCATGAAAATCATAATAATTAGGATAACATTGTTGACCTACAACTATGAGCCACATTAAATTAAATAAATAAGGTGGATTTTAAAATCCTTAAATCGTGATCGAACCGTCAAATTCGTTTTAATTGACGATTGACGGAAACATTAAAATGAATTAATCAGAAAATTTTGAATCAATTAAGGATCGATCGGATAATTAAAATCAAATTATCATGAAATTGTGCGCATATCGAAGTCGGGAAGCCCCGACGACGCCTAAACGACCTCCGTTCGCAAAACAAATCGCGCCGTCGAAATGTCAAAACCTATCAAACGACACCCTTCCGCGTCAATCGGCAAAGTGTACCAAACATCGGTCAATTGAATCGCCGCATAATTTAGACCTAATTTCATCCCCGACCGCCGGACATTGCGCCTCCATCAATAAATTGATCGCCGCTATGCTCGCATATAAACAACTTAAATTGACACCCATATCGAGGGTTGCATAAATTAATATCATATAAAATAATATTAAATTATAATTAAAGGGGACTAATGGTCTTAACTTAATCAATCCCTACCTAACTCATCGCCGATTTTATTGAACTGCCAGAAAGAGCTGAGGTTTTAAAGGAAAACGAGCGTTGACCCTCATTTTTTCATGATCCTCTCTCGCTTCCTCGCTTCCCTTCTTCGACGAAGCTCCTCTCCTCTGCTGCCGACGCTTCCTCTCAGACGAAGTTCTTCAGATCTCCTTCGACGCCTTTGCTTTCGACGCTGGCTCGCGACGAAGCTCCCTCTTCTTCTCTTCTCTCTTTGGCAACGCTCGATCAAGGCTTTCCTTCTCCCGTTTCTTGCTCTTCTTCTCCCTCTCACGATTCTTCCTTCCTCCGTTCACACGCGACAAGAAGAACTGAGGATCATGAGCTTACTGAACCTAACCACCAAACCCCTTTTCCTCCTTTTAAGCATTCAAACCTCCGTGTTGTTTCTCTAACCCTAAGCTTGTTTTATGCATTTGAGCTTAGGTTTTTGCTGAATATGCTATATCTTATGCTTGGGATTATGCTAAGAGTTTCCTTTGGGATTTATGATGTATGGCCCAAATCTCATTTTATTTCTATTATCTGATTTTATGGTGTTTATCTTTGAAATCATGGAAGTTGTATTGTTTCATTAGTTAGTAAGTATGTTTTGCTGATCGCATGTGGGAAAATGGCTGAAATTGGTTTTACAAGAGGAAATTAGATCATCTGTTATCTGCCATGATTCTGAAATCGTTTTACAAGGAGATCCATGATTTCTTTTCTAAAGGGATAATGCATGCTGAAAATATTTTTATTAGAGGGAAATTGAATCATTTGTTTTAATGTGTATGATACATGTTGAAAGTATTTTATGAAAGGAAAAGCTATTAACTTGTTGTTTAGATGTTGAAGCATGCTGAAATTTATTTATGTAAGGGGAAATCAAGTTTTTGCATCTAAAGATGTGGTGCTTGCTTTCTTTTATTTGAGCAAGTTTGAAAATTTGATAAGAAAGGATGTATGGCTTAAATATCATATTATTTATCGCTCTCCCATGAATTTCACGCTCTAATTAAATTGGTTTCTGAAGTGAATTATATATACACATTTCTTTCATATGCAAGTTGAAATCAAATTAATGAAAGGGATTCATTATACCACTATTATCTATGTTTCATTCTTGCATACTTGCATATGTGATATCTTGTGGAAATGCTACTATCAAAGTTTAAATGTGGTGATTACACCCATTAACGCCTTTCTGCGGCGTGCTCTCACAATGCGGAGAGGTCATTGTAACTTGATAAGCTAGATAAGGATTCGTAAAATTCATCTTTATACTCTCAGATATGTGATATCTTCTTAAGAATGCTACCATCAAAGTTTCAGGTGTCTCACGACACCACCCATGCATGCCTTTCGGCGTGGTGTTCACTCATGGTAACCCTGGAGAGGGAGGTTGTAAACTTTGATAAGCACGGAGATAAGGATTCGTGTAAATATATTATTAACCCCATGCACTTTCGGCGGTAAATAAACTTTCTACCGAGGTGTCTCACGACACCACCATGCACGCCTTTCTTGGCTGGTGGGAAGGCTAGTCTCCGCTCTTAAATGGGGACGCCGGAGGTCACCAAAAATTTTAAAAAAAAGGGGAAAGGTAAAAAATGCTTAAGTATTTTACATATGCTTTATGTGTTTAACTCACTTTTCATGTCATATGAGACATGCAACAACTATTCATGCTTAGTTTGATGAATGTTGAATCTTTCTACCCCTTTATGCTTAACATGTATGAAGGGCAATAGAATACAAATGGATGCTTACGCTGTGACATGTATTTGTCGATCTTTAATAATTCACTTATGATATGCTATTAGACATGCTGAACACATGCTTAAATACATGTTTAACATGTTATCTTTTTCATATGTCCATTTTCACATTGATCACACATATTATAAAGAAAAAAAAAAGGTATATGGGAAGACATACTAAATGAAACATTTTATAAACATCCATCATAAAATACCAAAAAATGGAAAATTGCTAAAGAAGGGAGGAGGGTAAAACTTACAAATTTTTATGACACAACTTACTCTCTTATAAGCTTGAGAGAACTCAAACGGAAATCAAGGAGAGAAGAAAGAGAGTAGAAGTGTAGGATTTTACGAGAAGGAATTCCCCTTATTTATAGATTTTCTTTCCTCTTTCTCATCTATCTATCATCTGACACATAATTTCATATAAATCGTGCAAGGGAACCATCTAAGGTGATGCCACTTGTCATGTTGCATGCACATGCATGGACATGTGGTAATGCCTCAGATCCTTATCCCTTTCTTTGGGAAAGTAAAGTCTTTGTCATACCTCTTTAATAAATTTAATGAGTTTGTGTCCCCACTGCACTTTCATGTGAGGGAGGTGGATTTTAATTAATCCACTTGCCTCTTAAATGAAATATGACATCTACTCATATTTTTATATTCCCCTTCCTTTCAAGAGAAATAAATGGTTATATGGTCATATGCTAAAGCAATTATTTTCACTTTATGCTTGATTTTATACATAGAGGGCTATTAAATTTTAAATCAACTAAATCATTTCCATTACCTTCTATGATCATATAGCCTCCAAATCAATTATTTTCGCCTTTATACTTGCTGATTTTATACATAGAGAGGCTATTACCTAAAAATAAATGCCTAAACCCATTTAAGCCTATCTTACATATGTCATATAAGCAAATCAATTATTTTCACTTTATGTCTGATTTTGTTACAAAAAGAGGTGATCTTCTCAAAACAAATGCCTAAATCCATTAAGCCTATCACATATGATCATATTTTCCAAATGATTTATTTCACTCTTATATGCTCATTTGTAATTTAAAGAGTCATGTCTCAAATAACTATTAGCATATTCTCAATCAATGTTTATATCTATCTTGACCTCTGATCCAAAGCTTGAATAAACTTCAAAATGCTCAAATTCGATGAACAGTCTATATCTTCCCGGTCTTGACCGTCCCTAAAACCTAAAATGTCATATTAAATCTAAGCAAATTTAACATATATTTCAACTAGACATTCAATGTCCATACAACATTTTAAAAGAAGATATCAGATGTATGTCAAGTGTTCAAACAATAGACATGTGTATAAAACAAAGAACAATGTTACGCTTCCGCTTTGGTCTTCTGACCGTCCGGTTAACAAAACCTAAAAAATCATATCAAAACTAATGCTTGCATTACAATCATGTCAAATAGAAGAACAAATGTTACACTTCCCGGTTTGGTCTTGGGTCCCGTTAACAAAACTCAAAATCAAAATTTGACATCGAACTTCAACATTGACATCTTAATGTCCATCAAAGAACGTATATCCATGCATGTTGGAGTAATTACTAAGTCAAATACAAAAGAACAGATGTTACATCATCCCGATTTGGTCTTCGGACCGGGTCCGGGTTAACAAAACCTAAAAATTTGATATTATAAGAATTCAAATTAATATCTGAAGCTAATTATATAATAATACAAGACATGAACCAACTAGCTTCTAAAAAATTCAAATTCAGAAGAAAAGTCCCAAACCCGATCCTCTATGTTCAAACTAGAGGGACAAGGTTTCAAGGATTATACTTTGAGATAATGAATTGCACTGATCCTAGAAAACCGTGACAGGTATTCTATCAATTGACATTAATTGATCGGTAGAATTATAATTATAAATTTCAAAAATAAATGATATATATTCAAATCTAAAATCAATCATAAAATGATCAAAATTCAAAGAAAATAACAAAAAAAAAAGGAAATAAAAAAATGAAATGAATTATTTAAATTAAAACTAAAAAAATAAAATAAAAAAAAATAAAATTAATCCACCCTCCGCAATTGTTTGTCTTCGACAAATTAAGAAAACTTGTCAAAGAAATGTCAAATTAAATATACTACCTTCACACTCAAATATTCCTAAAGCTAAAGGACGCCCGTGTCCTCGTCTCATGGTTTTGCCGTATATACCACATAATGACGCTCTCCTCCGAGGTGGTTCATGATATGGCACCACTAAATTACGGCCACTACGCAGCTCAGATGTTCTTAACGGCTTTGCTCTTTGAAATGAAATGTAGAATGTATTTGGTTGGGCAAAAGCCCTCATGTTAGCTAAGGTTGACTTATATTTGTCCCCTTAGACAAACTCCACCCCTGTGTCTACAAGGACACCTGACGACGAACCCATGTGTATTGACAAGGATCCTTCACGTTGGGTCGACTACCTCCTCCGACTAAGTTTTACTGGATCGCGCCGGATGACGGAACCATGGGATCTTGACGCGCCATCGCTCCCCACAAAAAAGTTTTAAGTTAAAATAATAAATTTCATAAGTTCTAAACTCCACTCGCAATTATATACTCTTTAACGATTCATCGACTAAATTTTAATCAAAGTGCTCTCTCAAGATCGAGGGTAATTAACTATGTTGCCATAGAAACCTCGAACCAGATATATAAAAGTTCTCACCAAATGAGAACAAATCTGCAAGTGTCTTATCTACTATTCATCCGCTTCTAAATTATCACCGACACTTAAACAACTCTTTCCTTTTTTTCGAAAGATGATAATTTTCTGATCCCACAGATTTCACACTACTGGGATGTTTCTCTTCCATCTTGGCTAGTCAAATCTAAGTTATAATCAGTAGTATAAAAAAAATGAAATGAAAATGAAATGAGAAATGATAAGTTAAACTGAAAACTTCAAAGTTTTCTAAATAAAGTCTTAAGTCATTTGAGATTTTATTTAAGGTATGTATTAGTATGTTTTTATCTTATCATTCCATATTTTTTGGAAGTAAGTGATAGTGCTTATTTTTAATTGCTAATTTTACCTTTAAACCTCCGTAATGACATTACAAATACAATCACCGCATTTTAGTATGCCAACATCCGCTCTAACGCCATCAATGCTGAAACCGAGCTACCATCCGCAGTGGATTTCCCCCATCTTGAACGAAAGCAGCTCGACTGTCAAGTGAAACTCGCCCGCACGCCATGCAACAATCTCTAAAAGGCTGAAGTTGCGACTACCGTAGGGTCACTTCAAAAGAAACAATCGCCTTTGAGGCTCGCCTTGGAGACACCAATCATGAAGAGGGTCATCGCGACCTCTTTGTCCCTCGTACACGCAATCCACCAATGAACCATCGGAGATGTCAAGCTTCTTCATCTGAAGGCAGCAATGAGAAAGAAGAAGAAATCAGCCGCATGCTCAACACTTAATGCCATGCAGTGGAAACTAATTATGGAAACAGTGCCAACCCACACCGGTTTGATAACCTTAAATGAATGTTTACTGTCACCAAATAGCCCTTCTCTTCTCATTAACAACCCAGTTCCTCCCGCGAGGAAACCCAAATATCAGACTGCATCGGTTCTCCAACTGCCAAGGAGAGAGGGACGATGAAAAGAAAATACCAAGGTCTCAACAGATGTTGGTCGCCCTCCAAGGAGACCTCATCCCAGAACTCCAATGCCTGACGCCAACATCCATGTCCCACACGGAACATGGTGAACTTGGATCCAGAATCCACCCACCCAAAGGTCCCGGTGGAAAGGTCAGATGGAGGCCTAGGCCTCAAAAAGAAATTGTAGAAGGCATGCGTGACATCTGTGTGAATTCGCAGATCCCCAACTCAACATGGGAGCAAAAAAGAGGGCCCCGATGATAAAAATATGACGAGACACCTTGGAGAATCCTCCGGGATCCCATCAATCAACATCCCATCAAGAGGAGGTTAACTTCGATAAGCCTCTAAGAAGAAATTTCATTCCACACTTGGAATCAAGTTCATGGAGATCCGAAATTGTCCAAGAGGACTAAGAAGAAGAGGAGGAGCAACGACGGTGTGGGTATATGAAAAGTGGTGAGCCATCGTGGCCAATATCAACCTAAAGGCGCATAACAATCTCCCTCAACTCAAGAACAACAAAATGTTCAAATAGGAAGCATCCTCGAGTCTTCGTGAGAGGAACAACAAGAAGAAGAAGAAAGGGAAGAAAATCCCACCTTCATCGATACTTTGGCAGAGGCAGACAAATTCGATGAAAGCCAAAGATAAAGAAATCGCTTGAATGTGAAAATGAGAAATGATGATGATGAGATGAATGATGCAATTAATGAGAATATCAGTCCAACACCTGCCCCCCAAATAATCATCAAGCCTCCAAGAATGCCAATGACAATCCTCCAAATTTGATCTCACATGCTTCAAGGGTCCAAATTGAGCTCAAGATTGAAATAAATGAGTCGCCTCAAGCTCGTAATATACAAACTATATCTGGTGACAGCCTCTCAACTTGATATTATATGAATGAGAAGATGATATACGGTGTAAAAATTAAAGGTCGCGCCATATCCCGGAGTATCAAATTCCATATCCAAAGGGATATTCAATGCCAAAGTTTAATCTCTATTAAATGGTAATCCCAAAGATCAAATTCAAAAGCATCCCGCAAACACAGGTAATGATGCATTATTATTCCGCCAATTGAAGTTTAACTGACCAATGGTATGCGAAGTTATCAAATGACTCACCACTTTCAACTTGAAAATATGTTGCTTAAAAGATTCGCCAGCAAAATAAAAGACAACACCGCCATCTCGCCTGAGAAGAGGAAGAAAGACGAAGCACATATATTACGCTATAAATGTGAGTATGAAATGAACAACGAAGAAGAGCATAATTCAATTACTGGGCAACATCGATGATAAGATACTTTATCTTTGCATGGCTTCACTAATACATTTCAAGAGCCTTGATGGCTAATTTGAGAAATTAAATTTATCCCGTTCCGATGGCCAGCAAGATAAATTCAAAAGAGCAAAAGCTCTAGATCCAAAGAAAGGTGAAACACATTTCACCTCATACAAGAAGGATACAGTGTTTGCTAGTCTATAACGCAAAGAAAGGCTACCTGCCTATCAAGAAAACCACTTCAATCCTGCCCCACAACCCAAGCTCATACTTGGAGGTAATGATGTACCTCGAGGTCGCTTCAGTGAAGGCGAGCGACCAAAGCAAACAAAAGGAGCGAATGACTCAATGGCCCCGACCCTAAAAGAAAAGCTGAACAAAGAGTATTCTTTTAAGAGGGAAAGTGTGGCCAAATTGTTTAAACATGCACTCAAAGTAGGTCTCCAACTACCGTGAGTGTAAAAGACTAAGAGGTCGGACAAGCCGATAATCCTACTATTGTCCATATCATCGCCATCCTATTGAAGATTGTTATATTCAAAGATTGGCTGAAAAAAATATAGAATGAATTCACATTATCGGACAAAGGTATCGTCCAAGAAAGAATCCACCAGTCACCTCATCTCCAAGCACTATCAAGCAATGATAAAGGCAAAGAGAAGTCGGTCGATGATGAAGGATGTCAGCTCTAAAAAGATCAAAATGTTAAAGCAATTGAAGCGCTCTGTGTATTCAAGGAAATCACCACTGAGCCCAGAGAAGAGACAAAACCTAAGTTATGGAAGCTCTCATCTCACTAAAAGACGCTCTAGCCAAATACCGCAAGGGAAGGCTAAGAAACCCGCCAAACAAAAAAAATAAATTAAATAAAAGAAGAAGAAGACAAAATGTTACTACTATTATGATGGTCGCAACGTAACACAAAGATCATCAATAATATGGAAGATTATGTACAATCGAAGACACTATCACGCTGTATTCATTTAAATCTTCATCAATGAAGCAGGGAAGATGTCAAGAACTTCCTACCGAAGTCTTGCTTGATGATGCATGAAGTTGAGTTAGAACTGCTTTCCCGATGAAGATGAACGAGCTCACCATATCAACAAACATAAAAAATATAAAACGGCAAGGATTCAATCTTCTAGTCTATCATTGACGGGCGTATGTGTCAAGAATCGAAGTCATCTCAAGATTCGATGCAAAATGAAGTAGGCACAATAGAGTGGTCGAAAGTGCTACCATCTCAACAGAGGAAAGAGCCAATGAATAAAGATAAAGGAAAAGAAATTGAAGTCAATGAAAAGTTATCCCTAAGGATTCAAATAAGAAGCCTTCATCAAAAGGGATCGACTAATATTCTATCCCATCTAAGGAAAATTCTAAGCAGTGTATATAAGCACTTCTAATGTCAAGATCTCCGTAATACCTTAATTGAAGCTCTCAAAGACGGAAAGTTCAAGCATACTTTGTCAACGCCTTAACGAGACCTTGTATGTTCAAGAGCCTCCAATCGTCACATTTTCGTAAGATGATCTAATGCTGACCGCAGAGCACAATCGCCTCAGATGTTACATGAAAGTGATGAAATTATAATACCGCTGGATCTTAATTGATCCCTGCCTCCAGAATCTTATGAACTTGAGAACTTAGATGGTTATCTCTGGGATGTACAACATCCTGGAGATAAAGTCATGGTTCAATGAATAAAAACTATCGTCATTCGTCCCTTCCTCTTAAATTTGGAGACCTACACGTAAGCTTTTCATGTGATCGATGCAGATACTTCCCTTCTTCCTGGTCACATTTTCATAAGTATGGCATTGTCCCATCTACATTACATCAATGTATGAAATATACAAAGGATGGAGAAGAATGCCAAATTGGTGACATGCAACCTTTGTGCATGAAATGAAGATTTATCAAGATGCCGCCATTTCCTTCCAAGGAATCAAAGCTAACAAAACAACTAAGAAATATGATCTACTTCAAAACCCATAAAAGAACAAGTTAAGAAGGGAGAAGATAAAATGAATAAAGAAAAGGAGGTTGTTCCAAATATTCCTAGAATATAAAGAAAGCCCAAAATCAATAACACCGCCCCTCATCTAGGATATCAAGAAGAATGAAGAATTCTAAATAAAGTCCACATGAGTATAAAGTAATGCTCTTCAATCAGTCCTGACTACAGGAACATTTTAAATCACGAAGGATATGTTCATTTTGACTTGAGTTTGAAGAAGTGCAATGCACTACTTTAAAACAATCATGATACATCACAGAGACTACATCTAGTCACCCTCGCTCCTCCCCAACATTTTAAAGAAATCACCCCTCGAGAAACTCACAAAGTCGAGGAACTGACCTTCTATGTACCTCCTCTCCTGGAAAGCACGCCGTGAAGCATGTTTTTTATAGGGTGGGTGTCAAGAAGAAGATCCCGTAATGATCTCAAGAAGAAGAAGCTACCCACAAGGATACCAAAATATTACTCCAAAGCGCAAAACATGGGGTCCAGCCGAGGAGTAAGCAAAGGACTAAGCTCTTGAAATGATGTGGTACCCAAAAGGTTCTCAAACCATTGGTAAGAGAAATAAACACACTACCAAAAGGCCTTGGTTTTATCCAAGACAACGGTCCAAGGATATAGCTACGCCAGAATGTGAGAAGTGAGAGTGATGATGAAGATGAGAATGTCATTCTTAACATTACTCATAAATAATGAAGAAGTAGCACCGACCAAGAGCTTGAAGATGGTGGGGAGGCTACTATGGATGAACTTAAAGAAGTTAATTTGGGAACCGAGGAGGATCCTCACCAACGCTCATCGCTGCTTACTCAAGATAAAGTGGAATTAAAACCTTTGTGGAATTGGATTGCTACATATGCTGAAATGCCGTGCTTATCCCCGATATGTTCACAAACTAGCAATTAAGCCGATGCCAAAGCAAGCCTCTAGCGAATGAGATTGAGGTCAAGAACGTAATTGCGTAAACCAAGAAGCTCATTAAAGCGGTTTTATTCGAGAAGAAAAATACCGACCGATAGCTAATATTGTCCCCGCGAAAAGAAGAATGGTCGATTCAGACTGATCGACTTCGGATTTAAACAAAGCATGTCCAAATGATGACTTTCCCCTGTACGTAATCGTAGTGGATAACACTTCAAACCAATAACATGTTCTCATTTATGGACGGATGCCGTTACAATCAAATCAAGATGGCTCAAGATGAGAAGCATACCTCATTCGTGACGCCAATTGGCATATATTGCTACATACGCCATTTGGCCAAGAATGCCGGAGCTACATACCAAAGGGGACACACTAATTTTGACAGTTGATTCATCAAAAGTAGAGTGCTATGATGACTCGCTGTCAAGAGTATGATCGCAAAGATCATCTCGATGATTTAAGGATCGCCTTTGAAAGAATCGTAAAATATGATCTCAAGATGAATCCTCTGCGCGCTTTGAGTCTCTTCGAAAGTTCCTGGATATCAGGCCGGAGGGATTGAAATCGATCCCAACAAAATCAAAGCAATTGTCGAAATGCCTCCTCCAAGGAGTCTTCGCCAACTTCGCCCATACATCTCATTCATTAGAAGATTTATATCAAATCTGCCGCGATGTCTTTGCAAAATTAATGAAGAAAGATATTCTTTTCAAGTGGGACTAAGAATGTCAAGAGGCCTTCGACAAGATCAAGAAATATCTTGAACCCACCCATTCTTGCAGCCCAAGTGAAAGCCTCTCATATTGTACAAAGACTAAGAATCTCTGTGCTTTGTCAAAGATAATGAGGAAGGAAAGGAGAATGCTCTATACTACATTAAGACTAATAGAGCGAAGCTGCTATTCTCCAATTGAGAAGCATTGTTTGACGCTAATTTTGCCGCCTAAAAGCTACGCCATTACATGCTATCTCATAAAATTACCCTTATCTCAAGGATCGATCCGCCAAGTTCTTGATGACGAACGCCGAGTCGACGATGTCCCTTCGCTGATATTACATATGTTCCCCTAAAGCTGAAGGGGCAAATTCTCGCAGATTTTCGCCATCCCATACCTACAGACTATCATTGCTTAACGATGATCTTCCGATGAGCAAATCATGCACATATATAAAAAAAGAAAAGCAACAAATGTGGAATTGTATTTTGATGGAGCCCATTGATACACTCAACCCTCAAATCTTCCAAAGGCTCGCCGTATCGGCCTCATCTTGATCACACCGAGGTGGCATACCGAGACATTCTTATAAATTAACTCAACCCCAACCAACAACAAGAATATGAAGCGCCGGGCGTGTGTGAGGAAGCCATTTCCATGGGAGTCCAATTTGCAAATTTATACATTCTCAACTCATCATTAATCAAGTGGCCTTTACAAAATCAACAAGCTTGAATTGGCCTACTATCACAAACGAAGTTCTCGAAGCCATGAAGCAAATTCCAAATGTCATTATGACTGACTCAGAGCTGGGGAATAAAGCGATTGCTTAGCTAAATTAGCTAAAGAAATGTGATGGATGACTAATTACTACATACATTAGCAATGCCGAGTCCTAGAGCGATAAATTTAAAATCCTCACTGGAAGAGGGTCATCAAACATAACCGGGTGCTCATGTTGCTTACACTCCTTACAAATTACTTTCAAAGTCAACAAGATAAGCTTCAGCCATTCAAGAAGAAAGCCAACTGGAAGCTAAAACCATACAATGAAATTTTATAGAAGAGAAGGAAGACTGAGACGTTCTTCGTCGACTACTTCAAGGAAAATTGCCAAGTAATAAGTCGATCCGCACAACTCGAGAAAAGGCTTCAATTATATGCTTATGTTGGCAATACTCAGATCAGATCCTTCAGCGACGCTACGATGTTTGGGAATAAAGAAGCCAACAGTAATTGTTGAAATCCATCAAGGACGCGTACACCAATCAGTCCTAAAATGGCTTTCAAAATTAAAAGAATTGGATACTATCCGCCTATGGTAAAAGATTGTATCAATCACGCCAAGAGATGCCATGAATGTCGTCCATAACATAATTCATCGCCTCCAACTGCATCCAACGACAAGATCTCGCCGCTTGAGTGACATGTAATCGACCAATTGATCCGCCATCATCAGTCACCGCTTCATTTTAAGCCACCGACATTTCTCCAAGTGAAGTCGCACCATTTAAAGAAGTTACAAACAAGTGACTAACTTCTTTACCCACAATATTGATGATTACCACGCCAATCATTTCATAATGTAATACCTTCAAAAGCACTTAAAGTTTATAAATCGACATAAGATTGACGCGATATTCACAATTTATAATCCGAGAGCAAATGGCTTGGCGGCATTTAATAAAACACTAGTCAAAAAAATTCACAAGAAATAAAAGGGAGTGGCATACCAAACTTGGAAGCATGGCTTGCTTACTTTCACTTACAAACTCCTACAAAGTCTAATTCTAGTGCTTGACCCAGTTGAACTACCTTCAACAAAAAATCTTACCCAAGATGAGAATGCTCACGGATGGAAGAGCTTGACGCGCTGACGAGGTCGCCCAAGCTCAAAGATCTAGATGTCCGTGAGCATTCGATCATACAAGACGCCCTCGAAGCTTTTCAGAAGGAGAATTGGTCCGTCGAAGACCAATCATCCCTCATCGCAGTAATTGGTAATTTGAAGGAAGGACCTTGTTATTGAAAAGGTCTATCAAGGAGGAGGACGCTGGACTTCAAAGGTGAAAGACCAATGCCGCCAATCAACTCGATTTAAAGAAATATTACACATGAAAGTGTGATTGACAACCCGTGATTTGAATCTTTATTGTCAAACACTTATGAAAATTTTCATTGGAAATTCTCTTGTAACACAAGAATGCATTTCAAAATAAAAAAAATCGTTGCAGGGCATTTTTTTAAATTTTATAGTAAAGTACTGCTCCCTGTAAGACAGGGGCCTTTTCTTTCTTGACATCGTAGTGCCGAGATCCCCATATGCATACTCAAAATTATGTATTCAAATTCGCAAATTTAAAAGTCTTAATCGACCAAAAGAAAACTTCCAAGTCTCAAACTTCAACAAACCAAGTTGGATATACATTTATCATCCCACTTCAAATCTAAAGGCTCGAGTTGGTGTATAAGTCCTGACGCCAAATGCGTCGAAGTCAGATGCTGCTTACTCAACACGCCACAAAGGCCGTAGTAAGAGATCCCCATCTCGTAGCGAGGATAAAATCCTTCATCAATTGCTCAAGTCCAGACTCAAGTGTATAAGGTCGACTCAACACAAAATACGGCCGAAGTCGGCCGACAGACTGCTTCAACACGCCACAAAAGGTAGTAGGATCCTCCTACTTGCTAGTTCAAAGACAAGAGCATCCAAATCCCCAAATCTCTCCAACTTGGTGAGTTCGACCTGACAGAAATTATCCCTATTGGTCGTGTCATTTCAAAATTCTACAACAAACAAAGATATCCTTACTGAGAAGGCACTAAGCCGAAGTTTGGAATCAAATAAATAAAATCTCAACTCCTTCAATAAGTCTATCAAAGCAAAGCAAAGACCAAGGAAATTCTTCTTCAAGTCCAATAAAGCAAAAAAGTGAGGACCAAGAAGTTATCCCAATGTTCGCAACTAAAATCAACTAAGGAGTTTTGTCATCAAGATGTCCATTACATGTGCAAAGCACAGATGATGACTTTGCCATCGACCCAACACAAGCTCGAAGTGCCGACATATCCTTCTACCTCCCAAAAGCAAAGTGCGTGTATAACTCAGACGTCGACAATCTCAGATGATTGTGATTTTCCATCAATCCACAAGGCATGAAGCTGTAAGGAGGCAAGATAATCCTAGATGAAATCTTCAACAAGTCCACAAAGCACAGCAGACAAGACATTCTCATCTCATCAACTCATCAAGTCCACCAAGGCACAAAGCCGTGACAGAGGAAAATACAAATTCCAAATTAGATGAAGTCTTCAACAAGTCCACAAAGCACAAAGCACGTGACCAAGACATTCTCATCTCATCAACTCCATCAAGTCCAAAAGAAGTGACAAGAGAAAATATAAATTTCAAATTCTCGTGAAGAAGTCTTCAACAAGTCCGCCAAAGAAAAGCATAGGTTGAAGATGCATCAAATTCTCGACAAGTTGATGATGACAAGTCAAATCATCTCCTTCATCTAGTCCATCAAGCACAAAGCATTGACTAATGATACAAATACCGCTCAACGAAGCTATTGCGCTTGAACTGAAATGCAAATGCTTGCCCAACCCGAGTTATACCCACTTCTATCAAAGGGCAACGTATTATTAAGAGTTGTAAATTACAACTTAAGCGTGACATCCAAACAAATCTCTGAGATCCGCAGGTCAATTAACAAACACGGCCCGCTTCATGCGCGCACCATGTTTGTTGGGGGCATTTTGACCTACAACTATGTGCCACATTAAATTAAATAAATAAGGATTTTAAAATTAAATCATCCGAACCGATCAAATTGCTTTTAATTCGACGATTCGACGCCGAATGTCAAAACATTAAAATGAATTAATCAAAATTTTGAATCAATTAAGGATCGATCGGATAATTAAAATCAAATTATGAAATTGCGCGATATCAAGCCCTCGACGACGCCTAAACAACCTCCGCTCGAAAACAAATCGCCATCGCCGAAATGTCAAACCTATCAAACGACACCTCCGCGACGCAAAGTGCCGCACGAACATTATGAAATGCACGCCGACATTAATTTTTCTCATCCAATCACCGACATTGTAACAAAATATCGCGAATGATCGCCGCTATGCTCGCATAAACAACTTAAATTGACACCCATATTGGGTTTAGTGCATAAATTAATATCATATAAAATAATATTAAATTATAATTAAAGGGACTAATCCACTTAATCCCGCCAATCACCTAACCTGCCGCCAATCGATCATCGCCGCTGTCGAGAGCGCGATTTCCAGTGTTAAAAACGACTCCTCATTTTTTTCACGATCCTCTCTCGCTTTCCTCTCGCTTTCCCCTTCTCCTCGACGAGTTCATTGCTCCCTCACGACGGTTTCCCTCTTCTGATTCTGACGCCTTGCCGCTGACGCTGGCCTCGACGAGCTCCTCTCTTTCTCTGTTCCCTCTCATTTCTGAACGCGACGGCTTCCTCGACTTCCGTTTCTCTGGCTTTCTTCTCTCTCACGATTTTTCCTTTTCCTTCCTCCGTCCACACGAAGAAGAACTGAGGGATCATGGCCTCTAACCCTAACCTAAACCCTTTTCCTCCTTTCCTTATTCAAACCTCCGTTGTTTCTAACCCATGCATGATTGAGCTTCTTTGAAGTTGTTTTGCGAATATATATCTTATGCGGATTATGCTAAGAGTTTTGGATTTATCTAAATCTCATTTTATTTCCTATTATCAATGATTTTATGGTGTTTATCTCTAAAAAATGGAAGTTGTATTGTTTCTAGTTAGTATGTTGTTCTAAAAAATTCTGTGAAAATGGCTGAAATTGGTTTTACCTAAGAGGAAATTAGATCATCTTGTTATCTGGGCATGATACATGCTGAAATCTTTTACCTAAGGGATCCATTGATTGTTTTTCTAAAGGGATAATGCATATTTTATTAGAGGAAATTGAATTTGTTTCTTTAATGTGTATGATATGTTGAAAGTATTTTATGAAAGGAAAGCTATTAACTTGTTGTTTGAGGCATGAATGCTGAAATTTATTTTATGTAAGGGGAAATCAGCTTATCTAAAGATGTTTGCTGAAAATTTCTTATTTGATTTAAGTTTGAAAATTTGATAAGAAAGGATGTTTAAATATCATATTATTCTCATTCTCCTATGAATTTCGTTTTACTCTCAATTGGTTTCTGAAGTGAATTATATATATCATGTCTTCATATGCAAGTTGAAATCAAATTAATAGAAGGGATTTGATTATACCACTTTATTATCTATGAGTTTCATTCTGATAATTTATATGATATCTTCTTAAGGAAATGCTACTATCAAAGTCTAATTCTCACGACATGACCCATTCTTTCTTTATGTGGCTCATTTCATGAGAAGTGAGAGCTGGGTTTTCATAAGCGGAGATAAGGATTCGTAAATTCATCTTTATACTCAGATATGTGATATCTCTTAATGATCCTATCATCAAATTACGCATTCACGACATGACCCATGCACGCCTTTCGGCATGGTGGCTCCTCATGGCAACCTGGGAGAGCCGGAGAGTTGAAACTAAAAGACGAGATAAGGATTCGTAAACCGCCGCTACAATTCATACGCTTGGGCGTGTAAATAAACTTTTCGAGGGTGTCTCACGACACTACCATGCACGCCTTTCTTGGCGTGGTGGGCCTCCCGCTCTTAAATGACGGGAGGTCAAAATTTTAAAAAAAGGGGAAAGAAAAAAATGCTTATTTTTATGTATGCATATGTGTTTAACTCACTTTTCATGTCATAACACATAACAACTATTCATGCTTAGTTTGATGAATGTTGAATCTTTCTAGTCCCCTTTACATGCTTAACATGTGTATGAAGTGTAAGAAATAGAATACAAATGGATACTTACTTGCACATGATTTTGATGCGGTTCTAATATCTACTACTTGATATTGACATGCTTATAAAATTACATGCTTAAATATTAATGTTATATCTTTACATACGTCCATTTTCACATGATTCACATGAAAACATGGCAAAAAGGTATATGGGAAGACATACATGAAATGAAACATTTTGACATGACATCCATCATAAAATACCAAAAAATGGAAAATTGCTAAAGAAGGAGGAGTAAAACTTACAAATTTTATGACACAACTCTTATAAGAGAACTCAAACTTGTGAAATCAGAGAATGAAAGAAATGAGAGTAGGATTTTAGAAGGAATTCCTCTTATTTATAGATTTTTCTACCTCCTCTTCTATCATCTCATAATACGTTTCATAAATTGCGAAGTGAACCATCTAAGGTGATACCATTTTTGTCATGTTATGAATACATGCACATGACGCCTCAGATCCTTATCCCTTTCTTTGAAAAGGAAAGTAAAGTCTTTACATACCTCTTTAATAAATTTAATGAGTTTGTGTCCCCCCCACTGCTTTAGCAGACAGGAGGTGGATTTTAATTAATCCATTCCTCTTAAATGACGACATCTATATATTTATATATTCCCCTTTCAGAAATAAATATGTAAAGATATATGGCTAAAGCAATTATTTTCACCTTTTACGCTTCATTGATTTTATACATGAGAGTATTTTTAAATCAAATTTTTGCCATTACTACTTATGATCATAAGCCTCCAAATCAATTATTTTCACCCCTTTATACTGTTGATTTTATACAGAGGCTATTAAATTTCAAAACAAATCAAACCCACTTTAAGCCTATATCATTGACATACTATATGCCCAAATCAATTATTTTCACTTGATTTTGTTACAAAAAAAGATGATCTTGGGCTCAAAACAAATGCCTAAATCCACGTAAGCTATCCCACATATGATCATGCTTAAATGATTTATTTCATTTTATATCCTCGTGTAATTTAAAAGAGTCATTTTGTTCTAAATAAACTACGATATTCTCAATCGAATGCTTATATCTATCTTGACCTCGATCCACACTGCTTGAATAAACTTAAAAAATGCTCAAATTCAAAGATGAGAACAGATGTTTATATCTTCCGGTTGTCTTCTGACCGTCCCGTTAACAAAACCTAAAAAAATATATTAAAATCTAAATTGAACATATATTTCAACTGACATTCAATGTCCATACAACATTTTAAAAGAATGATACTCAGATGTATGTTGAAGTGTCAAACAATAGAGACACGTAAGTTAGTATAAAACAAAAGAAAATGCTACGCTCGGTTGTCTTCTGGTCCGCTAACAAAACCTAAAATCATATATCAAAACTAATGCTTGCATTACATAAAATAACAATGCTACACTTCCGTTGGTTTCAATGGCCCCAAAACAAAATCAAAATTGACATTGAAATCTAAGACATTCTAATGTCCATACAATTTCAAAGAATGATATCCAATGCGGAGTAATTACTAAGTCAAAAAAAAGAATACATCTTCCGGTTGGTCTTCTGTCCGTTAACAAAAACCTAAAAAATTTGATATTATAATTTTCAAATTAATAATATCCGGTAGTTTTAATCACATATAATACAAGATACGAACCAACTAACATATTTAAAATTCAAATTCTCGTGAAGAAAAGTCAAACCCGATCCTCTATGTTCAAACTAGAGTTTTGAAGGATTATACTTTTGAGATAATGAATTTGAATCCTCGTAGAAACCGGAGTAGACAAGCCTATCAATCGATATTAACCCTATCGGAAGGGTAATTATAATTAAAATTTCAATGATAAATGATCATATATTCAAATCTAAAATCAATCATAAAATGATCAAAATTCAAAGAAAATAACACAAAAAAAAAAAAAAAGAAATGAATTATTTAAATTAAAACTAAAAAAAATAAACAAATAAAAAAAATAAAATTAATCCACCCTCCGATTGTTTCTTAAGAAAACTCACAAGAATTAAATACATAATTACTTTCACACTCAAATATTTCTAAAGTTTCGTGACGCTACCCCTCCCCGCTGATTTTGCTGATATATACCACATAAATGGCGCATACCCCTTCTCCGACCGTGGTTCGCCGATATGACCACTAATATGTACGCACCAGATGTTCTTAACGACTTTGTTCGGAAATGTAGATTTTGGTTGGGCAAAAAAGCCCATGTTACGGGTTGACTTATACCCCAGACAAACTCCACCCTGTCTACAGGACACCTTGGACGACGAACCACGTTGCCGACAAGGATCCTTCGGTCGACACCTCCTCGACTAAGAATTGGATCGCGACTACCGGATGATGGAACCATGGGATCTTGACGCGCCATCGCTCCCCACAAAAAAAGTTTTAAGTTAAAATTTCATAAGTTCTAAACTCCACTCACATCGCAATTATATACTGCTTTAACGATTCATCGACTAAATTTTTTAATCGAAAGTGCTCTCATCGAGGGTAATTAACTATGGCTTTGCTATAGGAAACCAATAAAAAGTTCTCACCAAATGAGAACGAAATCTCGGTAGTGTCTTATCTACTATTCATCCGCTTCAAATCATCACCGACACTTAAACAACTCTTTCCTTTTTTCGAAAGATGTCGGTGGCGAATTTTCGGATCCCACAAACATGCATATAAATGAAATCAACCATACAAAAAACTATGAATATACCAATCACACTAACAATCTAAGACCAATTAAAGAAAACAATACAAAAAAAAGAAAAAATGAATCAAATACAAGCGTCTTGCAAAGAGATCATAACTCTTAAAAAACATCAAGTCTCACACTTGATCAAGAATTGAAGTCTTAAAAAATAAATTGCATTAGCAAAACTTAATTTTATTTTAAGATAAAAGTTATTTTTATATGCTTCAAAGCACCATTATTTATAGACTCTCACATTGTGCACAATAAATAAGACATGAGAATTTAGTTGTATTACAATCGCAGCCAACCTGTAAACCCGATAAGCATAAATCGCAAAGAAGATTTTAGATAGAATGAGAATAGTTTCCAATTAACTACAAGAAATTGTAGTCACGTATAAGCCAAATATAGATTAGGAACTTCATTATTATCTAGACAAAATAAAAAACCCCAATGAGCCACAATCCTAACTACATGAAATTATAATGGAGAAAAGACTGCATCAGTTATCTTAATAAAAAATTAACTCATCCTCAACAAATAAAGCATTAGCACCTATCTACTCAAAGTCAAGGCACACGCCTATGTATGCCTTAGATAGTATCATCCTAGGATTTGTGCTGAGGCATTGTTGGCTAGCCTCTCTTAAGCACCTAAACAAGTGTTTAGTTTGCCTTAACAATATTTATTGGAAGTTACATATATGTTTCCTTACTATTTGTTAACATTATTCACTATTTTAGTGTTTTTCAAATGTATTTATCAAAAATATTTTATACAAAAACAACAAATATTTTCAATTTGCCTAACCTCTCAAGATTGTTTAATATATATATATATATATATATATAATGTATAATTATAACACATTAACCCATAAATACTTCTATATGTTTATCATAATAAATTAAAATTATGAATGTCACTTACTCATTTAATAATATCACAAATTGCATTTATTTATTCATTAAACTGATTCTTGATATAGCTGTAAAATCACATGACATTTAATAGACTAACTTGTTTGATTTATTTTTTGTATCAACTTTTGCTCTATATTATATAAAGTGTAATAATAGAAGGTCCAAAATAAAGCCCAAAAGAAGTTTCTAGGCCACTGGATAGATGAAGCATGTCATCCATCCAATGGCCATCATGACTTGTTTCAGTCTCTAACTTGGGAAGTAAAACATTTTTCTTACATAAATTCTTATGATAATGTCAAGCTTTTGCTCTGCTATATATAAAATTTATCAAGTTTCATGTTCATGCATGTGTATCCAACTATAGCAAATACATTTTGAAACATGCATATTCATGCACCTAATTTAATTTCTTAATTGAATATTCTAATGTAAATCTACAGTATCATAATATTAATATCTTCCTAAACTTTTAAACACTATAAATACTAACTAAAATAAATTCATGAAGCATATATTTTGTTTGGGTGTCCAACACTTTGCTTCTTGCTTCCTAGTCACCCTAAGCCAAACTAATAGGAAAGTATATAAATCACAGAAAATGAAAGCTTTTGTTCTGACCATGATTTCTTGATGTATTTAAATTTCTAGGACTTAATGAATCATTGGAAATGGTTAATTAATCCACAAATTTAGTGTTGGGTAGATGCGCCTCACCTTATTTCAAATTTCTATTATGTAGGAGAACAAGATAGCCCATAACATTTCTGTTATAATAAACAATTATTTCTGAAATTTCTTAATAAAAACTTGGTTACAACACAATTTTTAGGAGGTAATACTCACATGAAGATGATGAAGGCAAAATAGATGGTGCCCCATCCCGAGGTTTGATGTGGTTAACACTTCCACTTGGAGGTCTTGCACCAGACAAAATGACATGTGGCAGATGTGATTTTGGATGCAAATGTGGTGAAGGTGCAGGTGCAACTTTATTTGGTGGAGCTGTTAGATGATGTGTGGCTGCAGGTGCTGCAACAGGGACAATTTCAGGCTGTTTTGGGGGTTTGCTAGAAAATCCAAAATGGCAACCAAATGGAGATGGAGGAAGATAATGTAAGGGTTTTGGGGAAGGTGCAGGTGCAGCATGCATCAGAATGGTGCCCATGATCGTGAATATTGGAATGATGATGGCGATGAGCACCTATGCTAGGATGACGGTGAAAAGCATCCATGCTAGGTTGAGGAGCTGAACTAGGTGACAAGGAAGAACCACCCCCGCTATTTAAAGAATGTTGAAGGAATGAGGAGAGACGAATCTGCTTCACTCTGCCAAATACAGTGTGATTTAGCCCAAGATTTCCTGCAGAGGAATTTCTGATAGTTTGAGCCAATTGCTTCAATCTTGGCACTGATGGTTGATTATTCCCAACTGCTAGCACAATGGATGTCTCAACAACTGTAGGCTGGGCCACAGTAGAACCTTTTGTATTTGTCAATTTGACAAACAAAATCTGCACGTATAACACAGTGGTCAAAAATTTACATTGCAATAGGAGTAAAAACATAGATAGGCATATATCATGAGTAGATACAACAAAGTGGTCAAAAATAATCCTTCAAATAAGAGGAAAAAAACATAGGTAGGCCTAGATTATGACTAGTTTTCAATTGGATGCTCAGACCTTCATTCTAGATATCAAAATCGGCCACTGACTTCTAGAACGTGGATGAGAGATGTAAGAGTTTCACAACATAGCACCGAGAGCTGATCTGTATTAATTCCAGATAAATTTCATTAACATGAAACCGCCTTGTTTAAAAATGTACTCGAGTTGTGCTTCGAATTGAGGAGCATGAAGAGTGCATTAAGGCTTAAGCTTCACTCGGTCCAATGAGGCTTATGCCTTTTTCAAGTGAGGCATACGCCTCGAGGCACTTTGAGACGGTGTCTTACTTTATTTTAAAAAAAATATAATTATAATAATAATTTTATAATATTAATTTATTTTATAAATTATTATACATATTTATCTATTTATATCACCATCTTAATGAGTTAGAGTTCTTAATTTTGAGCAATCTACCTCTTTCAAAATTTGTAAGTCAATGTTACTTTTATTTTCTAAGCAGCGTGAGCTAGAATCTTTATTTTAATCTATTATTTTATTTAAATTTATATTAAATTTATTGTTAATTATTATAGAGAATAAGAAGAAAGCAATAGTAGTTTAATAAGATTTGAATATGATGAAATATATTTTGAGGACAATAATAACATATAATATTTTTTCTCAAAATGATAAACTTATAATGATATTACTGTATATCTTGATTCTCATGATGCATTTAAATTTTAAGCGAGTGCTTACATAAAATCTTACTTTAATTTATATTTTATATAAATATTTGATATTATGATTTGTGATTTGTACCTTTATGATAATGAATAAGATGGATATATTGATAATTTGTCATTTTTCTGATGTATTTTTTATTTTTTCGAGACTTGCGCATCGCCTCACTATGACAAAACGTCTCAATTTCTGATTTCGCCTTTTTAAACATTATGAAATAGTCTTATTAACGGAGAACAATTACCTTATACATGTAATGTGGAAACAAAAATGAATATCCTAGAGTTTTGTTAGCAAAATTCCAGCTCAAAAAGGTAAATTTCTGTCGGTAAAAGTAACAACACTATCTGTGTCACTAATGTTATATTCTAGTAAGTCATGCAAGCTTATCCAACCATGTTGCGAACTTGCAATGATACAGGCAACAATAATAAAGGGAGAAGAATGCTGAGTGTAAATAAGCATTAAATAAATTAATCAAGCAAACCTCGTAAGATTTTAGATGTAAACCAAACTTCATCTAGTTCTTCAGTTCTTCAACTTTGTCTTGTACTTGATATATTGGAAAATTCAATGTAAAATTGAAAAGCATATGCTGTTTCTGTAGAAGGAAAGCAACTTGTGGTGGTACTATAGTAATCCCCAGGAAATTCTAAAATCTGAAAAAAGAATGAGCTTCCAAACAATGGTCAAGAGTAGATTGCTGTAGAACCAACACAAAAGAAGACTTGAGAATGCTCAGCCCAGTTGATACATTTGAATTCTTGATGGGACCAAACACAACATTGGTTGTGTTTATTCTTAAAGGATCCAGGTAAATAGTAGCTATCTAAAATATGAATAAAGTTTAAGACAAATGAATAAGTTCATGAAATTCAGAAAGAATTTAATAGACGTACAGTAGTATTTGGAACACCAATTTCATTAAAGATGTCATATTGAAGTTTGGCAATATTTGCATTGAGCAAAGAGATTGGCTTTTGTAATCTGAAACTCGCCACCACATCAGCTGCAAGAAATTAGTCGAGTCATTAAAAAAGCAGCAAACAAACAAGTAAAAATAATTTCTACTTAAACTGCATACAACATAGACGGTTTCTTAATATAAGATTAAGAAAACTTTGAATAAAATTAATTAAAGAAATATGCTTCACAAAGTTATATCCAAAGATTTAAACATATTAAATAAAATTATATTATCAATCGGCCAACTATGTTGAATTTAGAACATAATCAACAACACAGAAGAAAAGGTGAATGGCTACGCCAATAAAAGATGAATGCAAATCAATAAGCAAGACGTCTTTATGTTGGTTCGCAAAACTTAAAAAATCTTAGGTCCCTTAAATTACCTGCATTCAAGTTGTCCCAATATTAATTAAATATTCAGTTCTTACAAGAATATAAAGATGTTATCTCAGACACCAGTAACACACCACTGTCCCAAGCTCAAATTTATAACTTTCTCACAAAAATATGCAATCCCTACCACCCCACCAAATTGTACTGGGTGATGCAACCACGCTTTCCCCCTCCCCTCAAAAATCACAAAACTACGTAGTTGGGATAAGTGATTCACTATAAACCCTTCTACTTTAAGTCATCACCCACATCACAACACCAATATAGTAAATGAATATGCCCACATGCTCTTGTTTTTTGAGAAATGGAAATAAGCATAATTGTAACCAATCAGGTGAGGTTGTGGGCTTTAAAAATTTGTATCCAACCTCTCTGGATGAAGAGAATTTGATTAATGTCAGATAATTTTTTATAAAGCAAATGAAGTTACAGACAAGACACTACTCATAGATTTAACCCTCATTTTATAAGGACTTTACATCTGGTTTCAAGTTTCTTATAGGCGTAAGCACCTATACTTATAGTTAATTACTCCTCTCAATCCTGAGAGAGAACTTTCGATTAAGTCTAGTCGTTAGGTCACTAATTACTTGCATATAGTAGCAAATAAAGTTTTAATTTAGAATTATAAAATTCATTTTTTTAATTTAAAGCGAATGGTAAAATAATAATATTCTTGATCAAGATCCCATGGTTTAGCGTCTAGTAGTCATAGCCTCATTTATTTAAGGTTTGTTAGTACTGAAGCTTTTGAAAAGCTAGTTGTAAAGATGTTGTAAGGAAAGTAATTTTTTAAAAAACTTATGTGGATGTTACAAATATTTTCTTTTTAAAAAATTTAAACAACTTTTTGACAGCAACCGCACTATAACAGCTTTTGTTCTCAAAATAACTTTTCGCCACAAATTTTTGAAAACAACCAAAAAAATTAACCAAATGTAGTGGTTGTTTCTGGCTACCGTTTGAAAAACATAACAACTAGAAACACTAGTCAAAGGAGATAGTCACCCAAACTATCAAATAATCATAATAAAGTTGCCGTCTAAGAAAATCTTATAAACTGAATTACGCTTGTCTTAAGAGACAACTTTAAGTCTTACAAACAAAGAGTTTTATCATCAAATGCACTTTATGATTCACAACTCAAGAGGGAGATTATAGATCATATAGCATGAATTAAATATAACGATATCATCATGGCAAACCACATAATCAGAACTAGCAACCGCTATATAAAGCTTTAATCGATCAAATCACAGGATTCGAGCAACATCATTACTAACATGAGATTTATCGAGAGTGAACATAAAGATACATTTAACTTGGCATTGACTCTTTAGTGAGCAAGAGGTTTTTAATTTGTTACATCTGAAAAATGCTTACGGATGGGAGGTGGATAGTTTTGCTTTACTTTAAATTATGAATTTTAGTTGAACATTTGCGCTTAGTAATTTATTAATTCTAGCATTTAATTTAATTCAATTTGATTTAAATATATTTTTTTATGGTGATATCTCCTACAATGAAGTCTTCAATCAACACAGTCATCATTGAGGTATAAACTTTTTGTTAACTTTACTTATCTGTCAGCAAAAGATTGAGTCTATAATATCTATTTTAATATTACTTGAATCAATTTAAATATTCATCACAATATAAACACAGTCAACTATCTTCATTTATAAAAGATTCAATTCATAATCGTATTTTCAATAATAAAATGAAGAGTTTATAATTTTGAATGTAAAATTTCTTGATTAAAGTTCTTAATGGTCAATGTAAAAAAATCAAATCTCCAATACTTTGCTTCCAAAACAGTCTTGTCAACTCATGTTCCCATAAGAAAAAGGAGAATCAGATTGGTTAAGTAAACTTACAACTTCACCTTGTAGGCAAAGCAGCCCATTCAATAGCATACATATACTTCAATTATGATATTTAGATTTTTAGAGGAGCATATATTTTCAAATAATTACAACAACAATAAACCTTTATCCCATTATGTGAGATTGGCTACATGAATCTTTCTTCTCCATTGTGTCATATTAAGTGTCAAATTCTCATTTAATTCTAATAAAATAAAATCATTTTTTATACTACATAACCAAGTCTTCTCAAGTCTACCTATACCTTTCTTAACATATGTCAAATCTAATACATTTACTCTCCTAACTAGGTTATTAGACGGTCGACGTTTTAAGTAATCAAACCATCTAAGGGAACTCTCTCTAATCTTATCTACCACTGGAGCTACTCCAACTTTTTCACGTATATATTCATTTCATATTTTGTCTCTAAGTGTAAAGCCATGCATTCACATGAGCATCCTCATCTCTACAACACTTAACTTCACTTTATGCTTCTCTTATTGGCCACATTCTGCAACATAAATCATTGCAAGTCTTACCACCATCTTATAATTTTTTTTCTTAAGTGGTACTTTCCTCCACTTAATCATTCATCTTGAATTCTACTAATAGCATCCCCATTTAATGACATGAATCTTTAGAGATAATTACTTGATTTGTAAAAATATCCACATATTTTTGAAGACAAGTATCAATTGCACTTTTTTTGCAACATCCTCGATAATTGTACATGAAACACATGTGGGCAATTTATGATTTTAATTAATTTGTATACAATCTCGAGGGAGTTACACACTTTTCAAGGCATTTAAAATGGAGCCTTAAAAAATTCCCCATAAAGCATGTAAATCATCTAAAAGCACTTGCACACTGCTTGAAGTATTAGATTTGCGTCGATATTACTTCATAGTACATGCATATAGTGCATCCTGTTTACACGCATATCGAGACATTAATTTCAAGCTGCATAATTAACATTTGAAAACTTTAATTGTATGTATGCATTCCAATATATGATTTTGAATACTAAATTACCTTAAGATACCGACATAATTTGACTCGTTGAGTTGTTTGCATGTATATTAATGTGGCAAATCTAACATATGATTGTCTCAAGATGTGTGCAGGTCACATCCTTCTAAATCCTCAGCATATATCTTGATATAATGTTTTTTAAATAGAGAGTCATTTCAAAATGAGAACAAAAGGTTTATTTCATTCATATATTTGCACGGATTTCAAAGCATTTAAATTGGATGAGAAGGATGCTTATCTTCATTTTGTCCCTGATTTTACTAACCTTTGAATGCTCAATAAGGTTAGTTTATGTTATTGATGAAATTTAAGATTGATCTCATTCAAATTCTTCAATCACCTTTATTTTATTCAATGTAAGCCGCATTTAGATTCATTCGGCTATTTTAGATTCACCCATTGTGAAGTGCAATATCATATGAGTGCTCAATGAAGAATTTTGTTCGTGCTCGTTAGTGAGCTATTTCATCTCATTCTTGCTCGCAAGTGAGCTATTAAATTCAATGCAACTTTATTTCAAGTCTAATTTGAGTTTCAAATTCATTAGGAAGTTGATCCTTCAACTTAGCAAATCTCTTGTAAGTCTAATATATGTTGCAAGCTTTATTTATATTTGACATCATTTCTACTAGTTGTTTCAAGAAGTAATGTGTCACGGTTCAACATTCACATTAGTATTTTACAGTTCATCAATGATTCAGTTTGTTAAGGGTTAGCCCCAATTTGATGCTAGTAAATTATTCTCTTTTTAGAAGTTTGTATTTTGTGCTTAGTTCAATTATCATTTCAATTTCCGATTTAAACATTAAGAATTATTTTCATTTGTCGTGGTTGCATTTTTTGTCACGGTTCAACATTCACATTAGTATTTTACCTGTGTTCATCAATGAGCATTCAGTTTGTTAAGGGTTAGCCCCAATTTGATGCTAGTAAATTATTCTTTTTAGAAGTTTGTATTTTGTGCTTAGTTCAATTATCATTTCAATTGCCGATTTAAACATTAAGTATTACTTTCATTTGTCGTGGTTGCATTTTTTGTCAATCCCTATTTCAACAGCATTTCAACGTTGTCCCCGCATGTGGGTAACTTCGAGAGTGTCGGCCTTACCACCATGCTTATGAGAGCCATGTATAATCGATGTCTTTCGACACAACGCTAAGGAGGTTCTCATACCCACTGCACTTATGAGAAGCGTCACATAAGCCTTCAGAACCTGCATGAAAAAATACATAATTTCTTCCTCGTGTTGAAGCAACACAAACAAGTACTTAAAATCTAACAAAATTCTACATTGTGTTAAAGCAACATGAGCTGATATTTAAGGTTTGATGCAAATTTCCCCGTCACATCGAAACAACGCAATCGAGTACTTAAGATTTCTTGTGTTTTACCTTTGAATGCAAATGACAACAATTTCAAGATGACAAAATAATAATTTTGAGCATTTTTTTTGTTGATTTTTGTTTCTTGGAGAGTGGGAAAAGGATGAAGAATATGATAGAAGGGGGCTATTTTTATCTTCTAGAAAGAGAAAGAGAGGTGAGGTGGTTGATGGGTTGGGTAAAATAAACTGGTTATGTGTTTTAAGAAAATGAGTTTAATGGCTGCAATGGCTAAGAGGAATCAATAGGTGGTTTGACTATGATTTGGAGAGGTACTAAATTGGAGGAAAGGTGATGGTTAGGATTGAGTGCAAGGTGTGATGGGACTGAGAGAGAGGACTTGAGGAGGGATTATGACTCTCGATTATGGTTGTAAATGAGTCAGCCGTTACTCTTGATCTTGATTTATTAATCGAGTTCGAGCTTAAACTCAAATTTATTTTATGATTTAATATGAAAGAGATAAAATCATTCAGATTCAAATAATTATTATGATAAAAAATAAGAAATTAGAAAAAAAAAAAGAAATTATTGATATAAGAAAATAAAATACAATTCTTAAATATTTTTTTTAATAATTTTATACTTAAATTATTAAATTATAATATATTTTAGTTATATTTTATATTCATATTTATTAATTGAGTCAGCTCACAAACTAACGAAGTCAAGTCATGGTCAATTAAGCTTATTAGCTCATTTTCGAGAGCCATTTATCGAAGCTTAACTCACTTTCACCCCTATTTTGGATTGGGAGATGGAACAAAAACAACAGCATAAGAGTTTCGATTTGGAGCTGTCGGCAGCTTCAAGAAATGGGACGAAGGAGAGATGGTTTCAAAGGCTTAGTTTGAGCAAAGCAAGAAGATGGAGGGGACTATTAGTGTTGATTTGGGCTGAGGTTAGGGGAGAGCGGTGATCTTGGGAGTCCAAACACAAGGACGAAGAGAGAGCAAGGATGGAGATGTCAAAAGGAATGCAAGAGTTAGAGAAGAGTGGGAGTGCTCGGCGTTTGGGATGTGCAAGTTGCAAACCGAAAGAGGCTAGTTGTGCCCGCTCAAACAAAGGAGAAGGAGAGCTAAAGCAATTTGGTGCGCAACTGGGTGTTTTGAAGATAAGAGAGGAGGAGCAATAGGAGAATGAAATGTGGGAGTGGCAACATAATAGAAGTTAGTTGTTAGCCTTAAGTATATATATAATTTTTTTATGGGTAAGTTTGAGTGATTAAATAAATGAGATTGGATTTTTTTTCTAGATTGATATTACTTATAAAATGGATCTAAGAAAAAAATTGATCGATTATTTTGATAAGAAAAATAGATCGCTTTAGATTGTAAAGATTGAAAAGTCATTCAAGTGAAATTTTACCAACATCGATTATTTTAGATTTTAAAAAAGGTTGTAAGAGAAAATAAACTTAATTATTGTCCAGGATTAGAACTTAAAGAACACAAATAAAAATATTTTAAGAGAAGCTACAAGAAATTAAAGGGATGTTCATAGAAGTTTAACGTTATGTAAAAAAGTATCAAGTCTTATTAAAACAAGTTGCGAAGGAATCAAAAAGCTAATAATAAGAATAGTGGTGAGTCGACTGAAAAGATAAGAAATAAGATCATATAAAACTTGGTTTAGATGTAAAACCTGAGAATTGGGAAAGATATAAAATCGTAGAGATTCTAAGAAAGAATATATGATGAAAAAATTTACTTTTAGTGATTTATACAATAGATTAGATACCCGAAGATGAAAAGATGTATGTATAAGTTAACCAAAGAGATAGGAGAAAGTCATACCAAGGAGTGAGAGTATAAGGATGAAAATAATAAAGTCTTTTCTTAGAAAAGATATTGAAAATAGGTGGATGAGGTATTTTAATAAACTTTTCAATGATCCGAGATCGATTGATTTTAGCAACCTTAATACAAACAAAATAGAATTTCATTTTATCGTCATTAGTAACTAGTTAGTGAAGCTTTAAAGAAAATGAAAAGCAAGAGACCGATAATATTCCAAGAAGTGTGGAAATGTTTAGGAGACCAAGGAATTTCTTGGCTTACAAATCTTTTAATGTTATTTTAAAGAAAAAAGATGTCGATGAGTGGAGAAAGAGTTTGTTGATTCCTATATTTAAGAAAGGTGATGCACAAGATTGTGCAAATTATGAGGAATTACGTTAATGTGCCATACATTAAAATTATGGGAGAGAGTAATTGAAAGACAAGTTACGATGTGATACGTAAGTTTCTCACAATCGTTTTGGTTTCATGCCGTGTAGATCTACTTATGGATGCTATACATTTGTTAAGAGGTTTGATGGAGAAGCATAGAAAATAAAAGGATCTACATATGATATTTTATTGAAGAGAAAGCTTATGATAAAGTCTCAAGAGATGTTCTTTGGAGAGTTCTAACGTAAAAGAAGTTAATATTGGTTATATTCAAGTCATTAAGGATATGTATACTAGAGTCACTTGTGTCCAAACACAAGGAGGATTGACAAACTATTTTCCTATTTTAGTTGGATTACAGGATCAACATTAAGCCCTTATCTTTTACTTTAGTTATGGATGTTCTTACGAGGCATTTACAAGAAGATGTACCCGGTGTATGCTTTTTTCGATGACATTCTTCTTGTTGATAAGTAGAGGAGTCCAACGAAACTTGAATTATGGAGGTCAACTTAGAGTCTAAAGGTTTTCGTTTAAGAGATCTAAAGCGAATATATGGAGTGTAATTTTAGTTGTAGAAGTTTTAGTGATAGTGTTGTGACTTTAGATCAAGTCATCAATAAGAGTGATGGTATATTTAGGCTCTATTGTTCAAAATGATGGTGAAATAGATGGAGATATTATTAGTAGAATTCAAGTTGGATGGTTGAAGTGGAGGAATACATATTATGTGATAGAAAGTTCCACTTAAACTTAAGGGAAAATTTTATAAGATGGTGGTAAGACTGCAATGACTTATGGTGTAATGTTGGTCAATAAAAAGAAACATAAGACTAAGTTAAGTGTTACGAGATGAGGATGCGTGGATGAGTGGCTTTACCCTTAGAGATAGAATGCAAAATGAGTATGTTTGGGAAAAAGTTGGAGTAGCTCAGGTGGTAGATAAGATTAGGGAGAGTCGCTTAGATGGTTTGGCCACATAAAAGCGTCATCCGATGACCATTAGGAGAGTAGATGCATTAGATTTTCCTTGTTAAGAAAAGGTAGGTAGACTAAAAGACTTGGTTAAGATGTATAAAAAATGATTAGTATACTGAATTAAATGAGAATTTGACATAATACACAATGGAGAAAGGATTCATGCCACCCATGGGATTAAGGCTTGTGGTTGTTGTTGTTGTTGTTGATATTAAACATCATGTTAACTTTATATAATATTGACTATATTGTTATTTTTCTAAATGAGTTGTTTATACACATTGATCCCTTATGCGCTCTCATTTATTGTGCACCGTCTCAAAATACATACAGATTTTGGTTTTTCGTGATTGTACCTCACCTAGGCAATATAAGCATCCATCCTAAATAATTTTGACATTTTGGACACAACAACACAATATGTTTCAAGATTGGAGATCATTTGGGTGACTTCGACATCAATCGAGACATTTTCAACTTCAATCACTCTATGTAGCATTAGCTCGCTCGACACTCGTACAGACTCGTCCGAATTGATTGTAAAAGGTCATGTTTGATAGAATGCGATATTTTGGCGATGTTAGCATAGTCAATTTCACTAACGGAGGTTGTTTGGATGTTGCCGAGGCCTTCCGACTTCAATATGCTCAAAGAAACATCTACATGTCATCTTTTTCATTGATCGATCGTCAAGCAATGCGAGATGCATATCTTAATCAATTTTAGCATTCCAAACGTAGTGACACAGTTTGTTTTGCGATCGAGGTTATTTTGATCGATTTTGATGATGATCTGGATATTTCAACTTTGATCAGTCCTTAAATCAATTGAAAAGGCAACAACTACAATGGACAAAATAACATGAGAGACAATGATTGATGTTAGTGATTATGTAAGTAGTTAACTATGGTATTCTTGATGAAATATTAATTGATCTAAAATAATAGGTGCTTGAAAGAGTGGACCAAGTTGGACAGGATGTGGAACTGTGTTAAGCAATAAAGGTGTAACCTAATTTCTCCCAACAACAATTATGAGAATAATTAATGTGGGTGCAATAAAGGCAAAGGAAAAAATAAATTTTAAATATTGGGCAACGTGGAGAAATCCATTAACTAAGATCAATCTTATAGGATAGAGGCTTTTGACAAGTGGTTGGGTCATTTGAGAAAGGGTGGTACTAAACTTTTTGGACTAATGAAATATTATAATATTCTTGGCTCTACATATCACTTTGCTAGGGAGAGAGAAATCTTAAGAGTAAAGTGTGAAAAAACAAGAAATATTACACTCTTAAAAGTAGGTGGAATGAAAATAATTGTGCATTTCTTAGCTAAAACTTGAAACATTATAACATGATAGTTGAGATAGTTGAAGGTTAAAGAATATTAACCAAATTAGGACAGTGTAAGTGAAAACTTTCCATTTTAAAAAAATTGATAATGGCACTGCTATTCAGAGGAGATGAGTCAAAAAATAGAGTTTGTTCTAAAAATCGACAAGAAAATAAAAGGCCCTTAGCCAAGAATGGATGATACCATCAAAGTTGATAGTGGTATTGATTGGATGAGGTTTTTGAATCATTAAGAGGGATTGCTTAGGCTGTCACATCATTTGACGGACACAAATAAAAAAAGAATGAAATTAATCTACATCATGAGGAATAAAAAATGGAATTACATTTATTTGCAGAGAGCTGACCTTAAAGCATCTCCGTCTGGAGCTATCAGTGTATAACCGTCAGTCGTAATTTCATCTCCTTCTGGAGCTTCACCCATGTCCTTGTAGGCCAAACATAATGTTCTTAAAGCATCACAGGCAAAGAGATTAATGACATCATCGAGATAGTTTTTCTTTGTTTATCAGATAAATTTAAGGAGTTCCCTTCACAATCAAGAATCGTATCACACATCTGCAAGATAATTTCAGATGCACCTTTGCAAAATTCTCGAAATCCTCCATCTGGTAGGGACACAAGAACAGACATCTTCTTCTTAATTGAATTGAAAGGTTCCACCTCCAGTCTTGTGCAATCTCGGTGATGAGTAGTATCCACAACTCCTTCCAAATCTAAGCCAAACTCCAACAAAGCAGTTTCTGTTGGAGTACCCAAAATGGTATTTTTTCCAGCCTTTCCTTTCACCACTTCTGAACCACTATTTTGGAACATACACTGCAGACTGCAAATTACTTTTTTCAGACAATGTAGCCTTTAGATGCTCGGAAGTCTCCTTACTCTTGAATGATTTAGATGCATCACCAATCCAAATCTTATCGACTACCATGTGATTAGTTGTCAAAGTTCCGGTCTTATCGGTACAAATGCATCCTGCAGATCCCATCGTCTCGCATGCCGATAAGTGCCTTACGAGCGCCTTATCATCCATCAGCTTCTTCATAGCAAATGCAAGACTCAATGTCACGGCCAAAGGTAGTCCCTCAGGAACTGCCACAACAATTATTGTAACGGAGAACGCAAAGTAATTCAATATTAATAAGGCATCATCTGGGAACCATTTAAACAAGCCAACATGAATTGCCTTATCAACTAGAAACTTGGCCAGCAGAACCAAAAAAGTTAGCGTGGCAAATACCAAACCAATCTTTCCAATGATAGTGGCAACGCCATTAAGCTTCACTTGCAAAGACGTTTCATTGTCTCCTCCCTGGCTCAAAGTCTCCATCAGTCTTCCCCATTCAGTCCTCATACCAACAGCAGTTACTAGCATTTTAGCTGAACCGTCTTGAACTTTAGTCCCAGCCAGCAGGAAAGGCTTTTCATGAGAAACATAAACCGAATCGGTTTCTCCAGACAAGCTCGACTCATCAATCCATAACGAGTAACCAGATATGTAGATCCCATCGGCTGGAACCTGATCTCCTATTGACAGATGAACAACATCTCCAACGACCAAATCATAAATTAAAACCTTTTGCCTGTAACCATCTCTAGTCACCTGCATAAAAATCTTTTTTTCCTCCTGATCCAGGTCTCTGAACTGCAGTGATTGTTTGTAGTCACTGGTTGCTGTGACAGTAACTACTAGAAAGATGCTGAGAATGATCCCTAGTCCATCATACAACCCCTTTGGCCACCCTTCAGTGGCAAGCCCCACTCCTATCGAAACTACAGCGCATACCATGAGAATGGTTAAGGTCAAATCTTGTAGGGCATCCCATACAAACATCCAGAAACTTCTAGCAGGCTTCTCGGGAAATTGATTGGCTCCAAAAATATTCTGCCTGATAGAAAAATCACTCATCTTGATTCCATCTTTTAAACCGACAATTTTCTCGCTATCCCATCTACACCTCCATGAATGTTCAAGGTCTTTGAATTGTGTTCTCGTGCAATGGTGGCCAATTCATCTGGACTAATGTAAAATCCAGCTTTCCTGGCCTCCTCAGGAAGATGATATTCAATATTATTTGCAACTGCAAAGGGATAGCAAGACAATTTTCAAAAAATATAGTATCAGGTCCATAACAAAGGAGAATGTATCTCTATATTGCATTTCAACGGAGATCATACCGCCAATGAAGGTCAAAGCAGCCTTCTGCACGTATAGAGCAACTCGAATCTTTTCCTGAAATAATGGCAATGTTAGAAAATTGAGAACACAGAATTTGAAATAGAAATGGTGGTATTAGTCAGCTGTTAGAACTAGATTGTGAACCCACCTGTAAGGTCATAGGTATAATACCACAGTGAAAACATATAAGTTTTTTTGTGGAAAAAGAAAGACATTCCTTTGAAACTAATTGAAAAATTATGAAGAAATTAAATAAAAAATAATGAAAGAGGGGATGGAAAAAAAAAAAAAAAGAACACCAAATTAGCAGTTTTTCAAACTGAACATTCAAATATAGTTTCAAGCAGCAGTTCGGTCTAAAATTTCTTAAGAAGGAACCGAGTATGCCAAACTTTCAAACATCTATTATGATAAAAAAGATTGAACAAGATACAGAATTTCAGTTGAGCATTGATCACTGCTGTCTATAACATTGAGTTAATGCCGTCAAGATAATATGGCATAAAGAAAACAAAAAAATATTATGCGAGTATGTATATCCAAATTCAACAACATGACTACCAATACACCTAAATCCTAAGTGTTGTGTATTGATTATAAAATATTATGTATTGTTGTGTATTATTGTGCAATTAATATAACATCAATACATAACAATACATAACACTTGTTAATAATAACCGCATTGTTGTGCTCCAAAATTAACCGACCTCTCAATTGAGCGAGTAGATTAAATGTCGGCCAAATTTTCAGAAGGCAAATGAGACACTATCTAGAGATTTCGCTCTTGTTTTGTGAGGACTTTAGATTTGATTTTAAGTTTCCTATAGGCGCAAACACCTATAATTAATTACCCCTCACAATGTTGAGAGAGAACTTTCAATTAATTACCTCTCACAACACTTCACGGTTAATACACAATAGTGTATATTAATAAAATTGCCAACCCAATTATCTAGTAGATTAAATATATCAATCAAATTCAAAGCAATGAGACACTACCAGAGATTTAGCCTTATTTTATGAGGACTTTAGATCTAGTTTTAGGTTTCCTATCAAGCACTTATAGAATACCTCACAATCTAGAGAGAACTTTCGATTAATACCCTCACAACACTTCAATAACACAATAGCATATTAATTAAGTGATGTGCTCAAAGTTCACCACCCAATAAGAGAGTAGATTAAATGTCATCAAATTTTCGAAGACACACATTACCTGAGATTTCGTTATTTTGTGAGGACTTTAGATGAGGTTTTATGTAATATACAATCACCTATAGTTAATTACCCCTCACAATGCTAAGAGTAAACTTTCTTAAATAAGGTCTAATTCTTAGATATAATAAGACATGTAGAGTAATATGATATGAAATTCATCATTTTAACTTAAAGGATGGTTGGGGAATGATGACGCCATCAAGATCTCATGATTATCCCTTATCGTGATCCTAGTTTACTTAGTTAGGGAATGATCCAACGAAGATCACGAATGAGTAAGTCCGGAACCTCAGGAAGGTGTTTTTAAAGACAGCTTAAGTTCACCTTAGCTAACATAGCCTATCAAGTACACCTATAATTCACGTCAAAGGCGAGCCATTGGAGAGATACCACTACATTCGTAATAATAATAGTGTCATTTGGCAAGAAAGAACCCCAGGAGAACTTAATATGTGGAGTCTACTATAAAACCACGAGAGACACATCCTTTTAGATTAATTGACGGAAACATAATTGTGTACTTGCCGATTTTTTTTACGAAGAGTTTTTTTGATTTATTGCTTTTAACAAACAATTACGGAAGGTGGATGGATTTTATCTTTAAGTTTTAGATATTAGATTTCATTTAACCATTTAGAACTTAAGATTTGTCGATTTTATATTTATATTGATAATTAATTTAGATTAATTTATTTTGAGACATTTTGATGGTAAGTATCCTCCGGTTGAAATCTCCATTCAACATGATCGGGGATATATAAGCTTGATCATTTAATTTATTATTCAAGATCCCACAACTCTATTAATTTAATATCGCATCTACGATTAATGTAAATTTTCATATATTTTACTAAGTTTAAATTATAATATTATTATTGGATTTTTAGATGTTAACGCCATAAACTAACCAGAATCAACCCGCAAACATTCTCGATGAGGACTAGCCTTTTCAACTTAGGTGATGCACTGCTTAGGAAGAGTCGGCGCCTTCTTTCTTCCTTTTTCCTTCTTCACTTCTTTGAATTGTTTTGCGACCAAGAAACCTTGGATTGTTGAGGCTGGGCTTCTTCAACAAATAGTATTCGCATCTTCATAGTTTTAGCATCATCGAATGGTCAAGATTGCCGAAATTTTATATTCTTCCTCGCCTCTTATGTATTTCATGCATTAAAGTAGATGACTACTTATGTAAGGCGACACAACAAGACTCTAAACGAGGTGTTAGCATCAATGACGTGAAATTTGGCTTCTGTGTAAAGTTCTCCAAATCTTAGTGGCAAGGTAAAAGATCCGAGTCTTTTTCCCTTTTTCATTGAAGTCGTGGATCATCAATTTCTCTCGTCCGAGATGTTGAATGTCGAGAGACAATCCTTTTGATGCTCGCACTCACGAGATGAGATGAATCTGGATCAATTAGAATTGATTACTATGCATCGCTCTCCCAGAGACATATAATTATGTCGATGTTCGAGCATAAGATCTTCCTCAGAAGGAGATCGCAAGATCTTGAGATTATAATACTTCGCCATACATCGCCAATTATGCTTCATATTTGTCCGAATTCTTAAGAGCTTAAATTATAATTTCACGGAGATCCTGCGACATCAAGAGGGCCTCATACACACTCAATTGTGCAGAGATCTTCCTCAAGTGCAACATGATATTGTAATACATTCCTTTATCCACATTAGACTTCTTATTTAGAACTTTATAAATGATATTTTCATTAACTTCTATATTGTTGTCATTGCCTTTATTTAGTGTTCATTTCTATGATGATGGCAACATCTTGTCACTTCTTAATTGTATTAGTCGTCTATTCGCTCGATTCTTCAAGAAATCTCCCTTCGTAATCACCGTTTATGCCGAGAATTGATGGAGACTTCAGAATCACTTCTCAATTTTATTCCATTCATCAGTGGTGATATTGAAGACTTTGACTCATCTTCCTCCGGAAAGCACAAGTCTCCTTCCGAGTTATCGTCTGTTTGCTTCACCACCAGGCAAGACATGAATGCACATCATTGGTGGTTCCTCTTCTTGAATTGTCTTGAAGAAGCAAACTCCATCGAGAGTATCCAAGGACACTGCGATAACCCAACAGACTTCTCCAAAAAGACATTCTTCATCATCATCTCTTTCATCATTTGTTTCAATGATTTGGAGTCCTGACATAAAATCAATAAGCTTAATTGGTTGTCTTGCTAGTTGTTGATATTCTTCAAGATTATGAATAATCTTTTAGGTAGTGGATTTTTTCTGTCTACTTTTGTTTGGCTGGTCTTTTGAGAGTTTTTGGCGGGTTCTAAATAGACGATTTCTAAGGTCGAGGGGTGTCAATCACCTTGGAGCCTTTGAAGAGCAGAACCTTTTGACGTGGGCCCTGCATTCAATTCTAGTATTAGCTCAAACGGTGATCTCCACTTAACACTAGGAATGCCTTCTAACTGCTTCAGCATCTTCATAATTTTTTTTGAGGCTGCAGTCTCTCATTTCTCATCCTGAACTGTCTTTTGTTTTATTTTTCTACGAGACAGAGACGAACTACCACCCTTATAAATTCTTTTTTTGGTGAATAAAAAAACTATAAAATAGCGTGAATTCACCTCCTATATTTTCTTTCTAGCCAGTCTTTGAATACATAGCAATCTTCTATAGGGTGACTAACTACCCGATGATATGACAGTAATTTGGGTTGCCAGCTCATCCTAACTCTTCAGGTCTTTAACATTTTGATAACTCTAATGCTACTTTGAGTGCTTGTCGGAATAATTTAGCTACACTTTCTATTTAGAAAGAACATTATTTATTCATTTTCTCCTTAAGAGATAGATCTGATCATCATCTCCCAGTAATTGCTCAAGCCACCATTACTCAAGAAAGTTCAGTTTATCATCGCTCAAGAACTAATTTTAGTTGAGAATTGAAGGGTCGTTTTTTTTTCAAAATAGATAAGTTGTTTCCCCATCTACATTATAGGTTGATCGTCTTCCTCTATTCAAATCACATGAAGCAGTGTGAGATTCACTTCTCCTTGATTCTAAGAGTTTCCCTTTCTTTGTTCTATCTAAATGGATTTCAGGCATTGAAAGATTCATCTTTTCAAATTTAGTGTCACGACCCGGCCCGGGAGCTTGGAATACCAAGGCAGGAACAGACGGTCGGACGGATAAAATAAAACATTTCTTAACATTTCCAATCATAAATAAAATCTCCAATCTTCAATCATAAAAGAGCCACTACAATCCACAATGATTTAAAAATCCATCATAAATGTTTCTAATACATTCGAAAAATACACTTTAACATAACTCAACATAATCATCACATAAATACCTATCTGCAGCTTCTTTTAACAGAACCCGACTTTCCTTCTATCACATTTAATTGTGATTATTACGAAAAGATTAAGAACTAACAAACGAATATAATTCAGCCAATTACGCTATTACACTATAAGAAACAAGAAAAAAAACTAAGATGATGCCATTTTCTCACCGTCATACATAAAAGAAAATAATTTGCTCAAACAATCAATCATATGTGAGTATAAGATGATAAACATTTGAAGAAGATATGTGTCAGACATAAACATTTTAGCAAGAGAAGATCGATATATACATAAACATTTAACAAGATGAACTTTTTTACTTTTATCACCCGTACGAAGTCACCGAAATACTCATTCAAAGAACAAGTATCTATTACCATCAAGATCGCTATTCCAATCACTGTGAATCATATATACATATGCATATCAAGGCCCCGCACTATCAAATGAACTCAAGATTCAACATACACATTCATAAAGATACAATCATATCACTATTATTAATTCAATTAGAGAAATCTGAGATAAAATAAACTGCATATGATCTAAGATTCGATATTATCCAACATGGAATAAAACTATTCACAATTTATATAAAAGGAAAATCATCATAAATGGCGAGTCAAAATCATCTAAACATGCATTTCATCACGGGAAAGTAAAGATATTTTACCATAAATGTAAAGAACATAATTACCCACTTTTAACTGCAGCTTTCAACCTCCTTTCCTTTAATGAATCCTTCCTTAATCGCAATTCTATAACATAAAATAAAAGCTTACTTAATATATAATATTAATTATCATACCCCATCAAACGATTTCTAATCTAATTAACGATATATAAATACATTTCCTTTATATGTGCTCCTAAAATCTAATACTCCCTTTCCTTTTTTCTTAAATTTATTCTTGAAATGATCTTAAAATGATTCTTAAACTAAATTTTAATTTATGCTACCTAATTCTAATTTAAAGTCCTTACTGAAATCTATAACCCTAAGTTAACTTGAAATGGCATAAAAAAAAATCATAGCTAATATAACATTAACAATTCAATTAAATTAACTATATTATATATATATATATATATATATATATATATATATATATTTATATACCTCTGTTGCTCTGGTCTACAAGACACCATTCACTCACTGCTCACACGAGGTGCCTTCCTCTATTGCGCGCCTTCCCTTCCCTCCTCTCGATCAGACACTGTCAAGGCTCAAGGTCGAGCCTCACTCAGGAAACTCTTCTTCTTCTTCCTTTCACCACTAAAGGTTATCCTCCTTTCTCTCTGTTACACAAAGCGGCTCAAAGGCGATGGCGAGAGGTCTCGCTCTAGGCATTAACTCTTTCTTCTTCTCGCCCTTTGATGCATTTCCTCTTCTCCTTCCTCAACGTTCGAGTGTTCGAGGTGTTCACGCAGGTGCAATTCCTCTTTATTTCTCCGCTTTCCTCTCAGATGTTTTGGTTCTGAATCAAACCGATTCGATTTTTTCGATCTTGCTTAACCTATTAATGGTTTATTTTATTATTTTAAGTTTCGGTTATTACAATCTTCTTCTTATAAAAATTTCGTCTCCTCAAATTTAAATGACAATCAATAAATATACATACCTTTACTTAAATAATTGAGGTATAGCTTCTCATTCTTCTCCCACGTAGCCTCTCGATCACATCATGTTTCCACAAGACACAACAAATGGAATTTCTATTCCTCGAGATGCTTCATCATATATCGCCTCTCGGTCGATCATGTTTCCACGGTACAGACAAATGGAATTTCCACATTCACGAGATGCTTGACATCATAATCTATAATTTCTTTCGCTCCTCAATTGTGAGATCGGGTTGAATATCAATAGGATCGATAATCTTGTTGGCTTCATTAGTAATATTTTTTGAAGAAATATGAAACACATTGTGCACTCCTTGCATGTGAGAAGGTAAAAGCGTCATAAGCCTCAATTCTTTCCAAGATTTCATATGGACCAATATGGGCTTAACTTTCCGCTTTGCCAAATGTTTATACCTTTTATGGTGATTTTAAGAAATACAAATTCTCCTTCAAACTCTGGTGATGTTTAGCATCATAATATTTCCCATCTTGAGCGACTTTTAATCTATCACGGATCAATCGATCTTTTGATTGGCATCTACGCTCTGATGATTCTTCTTTCACTGTCTCCACAATAGCGGTGTCACGCATTTTCTTTCTACAATGCTTCATAGGAGCCATCTGATACTGCTTGAAAGCTATTGTTATAAGCAAACTCAATCGAGGGCAAATGAATTTCCCAATTTCCTCAATCAGGATCTGAGTAATCTTGAGTGTTTGAATTTTCATCGGTTTGAGGATGAAATCGATCTTGAAAGTAAGCCTTTTAAAGCTTCTTGAATTTTTCTCCAAATTTTTTTTATGCAAATACCATGTTCTCAGGATCATGGGTGGGATAGTTCATGATTTTTCAATTCTTGAAGCATGCGCTCTTCTTGATTCTAAGTACATCTGGCCTCTTAATGATGCATCACTATAAATTTGAAATCCTTACGTCCACGATGGAATAGTTAAATCAGTGCGGTCGTTAAATAATTCTTCAATTTTGAAAAGCCTCTTGATCGACCATTCAAACTTGATTGCTTTTCGAGTTAATTTCGATAGTGGCGTGGCAATCGTACCCTTCAACAAATCTCCTATAATATCACTGCCGACCCAAACCGACTTACGTGGCGGTGGTAGGTGCAGGTCATTCGGTATTGCTCGACTTTCTGCGATCGAAACCCTTCACTACTAATCATGTCAAGAATATGATCTTATTTAACCAAAATTCACACTTTGAAAACTTTGCATATAATTCATTTCCTTTCAAAGCTTGTAAAATAATCTGAAGATGGTTTTCATGTACTTCATCTTGTGAATAAATTAGAATGTCATCATTGAATACTGATATCAAAATGAATCTAAAAGGGTTTAAAGATTCTATTCATGAGATCCATATCTGTGGAGCATTTGTTAAGCCAAAAGGCATCACCTGACTCATAGTGTCCATACCTTGTATGCGAATCAGTCTTTGGTATATCTTCTTCTTTAATTCTCAAATGATAACATGATCTTAAATCAATATTTGAAAATCTTGAAGCTCCTTAGTTGGTCAAAGAGATCATCAATTCTTAGAGATATTTATTCTTGTGAGTTTATTCTCTATGTCGATGCATAGCCTTAGCTCTTTCTTCTTCCTGAAATAATACATGAGCTCCCACGAGATGTCTTGAGGCGATAAATCCCTTCTCTCTTGTGGCGATTCTTCAACTCTTGTAATTCTTTGATTGTTGATTCTATATGGTACCTTTCTTCTAGGTTTTCTTGAATTAACTCAACGAAATCTATCTCTCATTTGGAGGTAAACCCGGTAAATCATCAGAAAGACTTACGGATACTCCTTCTTAGTATATCCTCCATCTTCCTCTTTAGTAACATCGATTAATTTGAGCGAAAACCTTCATAGCCTTTTCTTGCATCTTTTGAACTTTCAAGCAAGAATCATCATGGTAATACTCTTTTATACTTGCAATTTGAATTCTTCTTTTTTAGGGAATATTGAATTTGGTATCTTTTTAGAATAATCTATAGTAGCATGATATTTGCTAGCCAATCCATTCAAAATTACATCAAATTCATATATTGGCGATCTTATTAAATTGGCATTCAAGTTTCTTTCCGGATATTTAGGTTCTGCAAATATTTTCGGCATTCATTTGAGACCCATTTGGCATTCTTCTTGAAAGTATTACAAACATTTTCATAATTTGTAATCCACGAGAAAGAGATGGCCTCATATCGAAATAATTTGGTATTTGTCAATAGGAACCTCACCACTTAACTTTGTGTATCTTGATTTCTTATCATTTGAGTCATTGTTTCCATCATTTGTGTAAATGTATCATATTTAGTGAAGGCGGTTGCACCAAATTCTAGTGCTTTCGTGATTTGTCTCTCTCTATTTTCACTCATAGCATCTTCTAAATTGATTCCAGGTCGATAAGCCAAATTAATTATAACTCTTACACATTAATCAATCTAATCATGCAAATTTATTCATAAAATTTATCCTCTTCCAATGGCTCTTTGATTTAATCATTACTTATGCCTAAATCTAAAATCTAGCTCGATACCACTCTTGTCACGACGGGAGAGCTTGGAATCTGCGGGGAACGGTGACGGATAAAATAAAATTCTTCTTTTCCTCATAAATAAAATCTCAATCTTGATCATAAAAAGCCACTGATCACAATGATTTAAAAATCGTACATAAATGTTATCTGATTGGAAAAATACACTTTAACATAACTTCAACATAATTTCGCGACATAAATACCTATCTCTTGCGGTTCTTCGGTGGTAAACGCGACTTTCCATCGGTCGTTTAATTAGGATTATTACACGAAAAAGATTAAGCAAATGAATATAATTTGATTGGTTGATTATCTTTATTACACTATAGTAAGAAAAAAAAGCTAGTATGCATGCAGGTTTTCTGTCGCTACATAAAAGAAAATAATTTGCTCAAACAATCAATCATATGTGAGGTAAGTATGCATAAACATTTAACAATAGCATATGGGGTCGCATAAACATTTAGCGATAGCGTATGGGGATCGATATACATAAACATTTAGATAGTATATGAACTTTTACTTTTATCGCATGAGCGTCGAATACTCATTCAAACAGTATATTAATTCTATTCGTTTTGCATTTCATTGGCCGTTGAATCATATATGTGTATTACATGCGTCGAGTCTGTAAGGGGTGAACTCAAGATTCAACATACATTCATAGCTGATCATATCACTATGGACATTAATTCATAATTGATGTCGGTGAGCGATAAAATGAAGCTATGTGATATGATCTAGGGATATTATCCAACAAGAAGCGATAAACTATTCACAATTTATATAAAAGCGGGAAAATCATCATGGTGGCGGTCGCGGGGAAAAGTCAAAATCATCTAAACATGCATTTCATCACGGGAAAGTAAAGATATTTTACCATAAATGTAAAACGTAATTACCACTTTTAACAGGTTTTCTTGAACTCCTTTCCTTTAATGAATCCTTCCTTAATTGCAATTCTTATAACATAAAATATTAAGTGTTAAAGTTACTTAATATATAACATTAATTGATTATCATACCAATGATTTAATCTAATTAAGCGATAATATAAATACATTTCCTTTATATGTGCTCTAAAATCTAATACTCCCTTTCCTTTTTTCTTAAATTTATTCTTGAAATGATCTTAAAATGATTCTTAAACTAAATTTTAATTTATCTTTACCTAATTAATTTAAAGTCCTTCGAAATTATAAACCAAGTTAACTTGAAATGGCATAAAAAAAAAAAATCATAGGTAATAACATAACAATTAACAATTCAATTAAATTAACTATATTAATATATATATATATATATATATATATATATATATATATATATATATATTATATACCTCTCGGTTGCTCAAGTTGGCGGCGAAGACACGCCTTTCGGCTACTCAGTTCTGCCTTGAGGCTCCTCTCTCGGTTGCTTTCTTCTTCCCTTCCTCTCGATTGCTTGCACCAGGGCTCCAGAAGGCTCAAGGTCGGCGTGGGAGCCTTCGGCCAGGGACGAAACTCTCTTCTTCTTCCTTGGCCGAATACGCGCGAAGGTTATCCTCCTTTCTCTCTCGGTTGCCGACAGCTCTGGCTGATTCGATGAAATCTCTTCATAGGGCACCTGACTCTTTCTTCTTCTCGGTAGATGGCGTCCTTTGATGCAATTTCCTCTTCTCCTTCCTCGGGGCGGCGGCGTTCGAGGTGTTCACGCAAGGTGAGTCAATTCCTCTTTCTCTATTTCTCCGTTTCCTCTCATTATGTTTTGGTGGTTGACAAATCGAACCGAGCCTTCGATCTTGTTCTCCTTCTGCTAATTAGTGGCGGTTTATTTTTATTATTTTAAGTTTCGGGTTATTACATTTAGCCACTCAATCAAATAGTTCTTGAAAGGTGATGATGGAAGCCATGCATAAATAGGACGTCATTTTAACATCAATATTGTTCATTAGCAGCTGAATTGTATGTTTCTCTTGTTTGTTAGCGCCTACTCGTATTTGCTTGAGTTATGTATTTTGTAACTAATCCATCCTTATTTTCTCCAAGGTAATGTCGTATATAGTCTTTCTAAGCGCAAACCTCTTGATGAACATTGCCTCCAACTTCGAATGTCTTAGCGGGTCATTTGGCAACTCATCATTCGGTTGAAGTTAAAACTAACGAGCGGCAAAATAACGGTGCATCGTTAAGTGTTATCACAAGTCGCATTAAATTATCTTTAGTCTTTTAGGATTACCGTTGCCATTAAATGAGTGGAATTTCGGTACTGAGTAATCCTTAGGATAGGGCACCTGGTCATATTCTACAAGGTAGAGGCAACCTCTATTCGCCAATTTCTCCACCTGTTTTGCAGCTATGACAGCTTTGAATTTTTCACTTATGATGATTTCGAGCTATATGGTTGTCACCGGCTCAGATGTGCTCAATATATGCTAAAGAACATGTTAAGTAGCCAATTGATTGACTTCATTTTTACCATCACATAGCACTTTATGCTATGGAGGTTTGCGGGGCTTGATCAACTGGTGGATTGATAGACACAGTGTTGGTTGTTTAATGATTGGCGGAGGCGGTGTGGTGCTCACAACATTCTCGCATCATCATCACGAGATCGTCTCATCTAATTCATCTTTAAATTCGGTTGAGATATCTCTTTATCCTTTGCTTACATTTGTCGCTGCATTTGCCTTTGCACTTGAGCAAGTGTAGCAGTGTCAATGAATAGCTTATTATCTTCTTCTTCTTGTTCCTCTTCTTGTTCATCACTTGAAGAGGAACTAATTCGTTTGACCATGTCTTTGGTTCTTCTTGATGTGGATGAGCGCTCCATGCCTTTGGATCGGTATTGTCATACACCACATGGTTCTCCGATGTGTTGTACCATATACACACTTATAACCGTGGTGTCTTCCCGTCATCTTCTTCTTCTTAAAGCTTTATCGCTGACCGATATCTCCATCTAATTTCAGGCTCAGAGTGTGGGACGAACCTCTCCTCAATCGGAGGGCTACGATCAAAATCAAAGGAAGATCGTTTAGGTTGATGATAAGATCCTATGAAAGATTCTCCAAGGTGCCGACCACCATAAGCCTCATTGATTAACATTCATTTTTGGAACCCATTCCTATTGGGTTCTATCATCAACGGATCTCCAAATATGCAAACCGGATGTCACACCTTTCGCGCTGCTATTTTTCTCGCGACCTCCGGACTTATTTTCCTTTCTAGGGACCATTGGTGTAGATTCGAATCTTGTGTCACCGATGTTCACCGTGCAGAAGTTGTTTGTAACACTCTTGAGTTCTTACTACTACTAATGATAGCTTCTGCAATGGAGCATTATTGGCTTCTCTTATAATTGTCTTTTGATATCTCTTCTTCATAAGGTCTTGTTCTATTACAACTTTTAAAATTCTGTATTCGAGCATATAAAGTTTCAGGTTGTTTCTTCTGGTGGTTTGGTACTTCTTGTTGAACCCAAGAGGCATTTAACATCACCGGTAGGTATTCTTTTTTACCCAATTGATTTTCAAATTTATTGCGGTAGGAATACTTCAGTTGTAAAGCGGTTGTTTAATAGATGAGTTAGGTAAGAGCTGATGGGCTCATGACTCGCATTCTTCTCCTCTCGCAGTTAGCTTTTCTCTAGATTGGAAAGCTTCAGCATTATGTCGGTCTTGCGCAAAGGACAAGGTCAGCAAGCAAATAACATTCATAAAGGGAAAGGTGAGCAGGGAGCAGCTTCAGTATGTCCCAACCTTTCAAATACAAAGGCTCTCTTTCGAGAAACCTCCTAATAATAGTGACAAAAGCTTTTGGTGGATTTGGCCGCGGGTTGATGTGCAAGTTGTGCATGATTGCCTCGTCGCGGAACTGTAACGGTTCGGCGATGAGAAATCTAAGCTACTAAATTGTATAGTAGCTCCAACGTCTCCGGTGTTGATGATAGCATTAGTCAGGCGGATGTTGACTCTGCGGCTATGATGAACAAGGTGTTACGTCGGTGCAAATAACATTCATAAAGGGAAAGGTGGCGGGGAGCTTGATAACCTTTCAAATACAAAGGCTCTCTTTCGAGAAACCTCCCTAATAGTAGTGACAAAAGCTTTAGTGGATTTGGCTTACTGCACGGGTTGATGTGCAAGTTGTGCATGATTGCCTCGTGTAGGCCTAGTAGCAATTCAAGCAGCGATCGCTGGGAAATCTAAGCTACTAAATTGTATAGTAACTCCAACATCTCCGGTGTTGACGATAGCATTAGTCAGACGAATGTTGACTCGCTGACTATGATGAAACAGTGTTGAGATTCATTCTAAATGAAAGATGTGGATTAGTAATCGGAATTGATATATTATCCCACACTTTCAAAATGAAAGCAATAAAACAAACATAATAGAATATTAAAACAAGTTATGTATAAATAAAATCTTGAAAGTTTGAATCATATTCATTATAAAAATAATTTTAAATTTCAACTAATTTTATTTTATAAATAACTTTAACTTTTAATTTCATTATACTCATTTATTATTATAGATTATTAAGATAGAAAGAAAAATAAATCGATGTTCAATCACAGAGTTTAGAAAATTCAGACCTCTAATTAAGAGTGTAGATTAAATTTCGGTCAAATTTTCATAAGGCAGATGAAACACTATTCAGAGATTTTGCTCTCATTTTATGAGGACTTTAGATTTGATTCTAGATCTCCTATAGGTGCAGGCACCTATAGTTAATTACTCATCCCAATGCTGGGAGAGAACTTTTGATTAAGGCTAGTCATTAGGTCACTTGTGCTTAGTGGCGTGTATAAAATTGTGAGTTTATGAAATTTCATTTTAACTTAAAAGCGGATGGTTGGGAGAATGATGGCCGATCAAGTTCTGATTCAGTCATCATTGTCATGGTCCATGGTTTACTTAGTTAGAGGAGGTAGTCGACCCAACCTAATCAAGAATCCTTGCCAGTAGTCATAGGTTGCATTGTCCAAAAAAATCTTATAGACCTGGGGTGATGTTTATTTAAAGAGATAAAAAAGTCAGCTAATAGAGAATTTTTTTGTCACAATTATGCCATGATTCACTCAAAGCGAGCATTAGAGCATCTGATTCTGATGTGGCAAATAATATAATGGTGTCATTTGGCACGTCGACTCGATGTGCAATTATATGTGGAGCCTCTTAAATACACCAGAGACAAAGGACCATCGCGTCATGCGGCATGAGATTAATTAGAGTGAAATAATTGTGCTTAACGGCATTAGCTTTTGTGAAATTTTCTTAATTTGTCACATTCAACAACATTTCGAAGGTGGGTGGATTTTATCTTTAAGTTTTAGATATTGGATTTCATTTGACCATTTAGAGATTAGTGATTTGTCTGATTTTATATTTATATTGATAATTATAGATTAATTTGATTTAAGCTTTCATGCACATTTTGATGGTAAATATCCCCTCCGGTTGAAATCTCTATTCAACACAACTATCATCGAAATATATAAGTCTGCTTGGTCATTTATTTATTGTTCCAGATCTTGTCGATTCTATTAATTTAATAATAGAATATCAGATCTACTGTCATATGACAAAATTAACTTCTCAGATATTTTACTAAGTTGAAATTCTTATAATATTATTATTGAATTTTTAAATTAGATCTTCGGTCCACAAGACCCGGCCCAGGGAATGAACGCGTCAGCACTAAGTTTAAGCATTCAACGTGTTGGTGTATCTGAGTTTTCAATTGATCGACTTAGAATAGTTACATATATTTGTTTATTCATTACATAAGATATTTGTACATGCTTTGAGGCTTTTAAATTAGATTTAAGATATCTCTCGAAATACATGTGAGTGTCTCATTTTAAGAAACATATATGAATTTCAAAGCGCTACGTATAAGCACCCTTATTTTATAATGAATGTACTACTTCACCATTCCGTAATTTACATGCATCCCGGTGCAATATGTTCATCTATAGGATCACCTCGTAATGCATATGTATTTTCAACTCATTCATTTAAGAGTTTGTGCAAACTTTGAAGCATTTGAATGAAAATAGATTTATTCAAGATATGTGTAATGAATTTATTTTCATTCAAGCATTTACATATATTTTGAAATATTTGAACTAGTAGAGTGATTGCTTTAAGATATGTGCAAGGACATATTTCATGCAATTATATTCATACAAATTTACATGTATGAAATTCACCCAAAAAAAAGATAACTTCAAGGCTCTATAATTTTATCATTCACAGAGTCTTCATATTATCTACAACTTGTCATTCAATCTTCGCTTCATTTCTCATCAATTATATTAAAGGAAATGAATCTCCAAAAATAGCCTCATGAGCGAGTTTTCAAATGATATTTTTACTTGTAAGTGAAAATCAATTTCGTTGCAAATGCTATTTGTGTTTGTTAATAAGTCATTCTCTAGCTTGTAAGATTGTTCCTTGCAGCTCAGTTGTTATCTCGCTAATCTCATGTCTCACATATTCATTTTCATCCACAATCATTCTTACTAAGCTCATAGAATTATTAATATTCATTGGGCTTATTTCAATTCAATCTTTGTGAATTTATTTTATTTTAGGACTTTATGTTTCATAATTAATTTAATATCAAATTAATTTTAAATTGAAGTCAAAAAAATTTTTGCAATCTCGGCATTATCCCCATGAGGTCATGAGTCTCTTCTATGCTTAAGAAAGCATGTAGTCGATTAATCTTGTGACTTAGAAAGTTCTAAACCCAGCTTAAGAAAGCGTGCATAGACCTTTAATACATGCGTAAAAGGGACAAGAATAGGATTTCCTCGCCGCGTTGAAACAACACGCACGAGTACTTATATTGCAGCATATATTTGCACTTATATTGAAGCAGTAAGTACAAAAATTTGATATGCTAAACAAGCATATACGGGTGTTTGGAATGAAATTCTGACCTCCGACATCATCCGTGTAGGCTGCATCGGAGTGTTCTTCATCATGCTTATGGGAAGCGTGCATGGTCAGTGTCTTGCGACACTGTGGCTTAAGGAATCTTCTAAACCCACCACGCTTAAGAAATATATGTTTAAAGACATCCTGAATTCCTCGTCATGCTGAAACAGCATAGACAAATACTTAGGTTTAGTGAATTTTTCTGTTGTGCTAGAGAAATGAGCAAGTACTTAGAATTACAACATTCAACACAATTCTGCTTTACATATACATTGAGCCGAGATGATAAGACACAAATGAAAATAGTCTATCACCATATAACTCTTATCATTGTTTCACTCATCTTTTTTTTTTTTCCTTTTTTTTTATCTACTTAACAGCCGCATATTCTCAACAAATCACACTCCATTTCATCTTTCTTTATACCAAACGTCAAAACACTATCTGCTTTCTTCAAATTTAACAAATGAAATAACAACTCAATAGTGATACATGCACAAATTTTAGCCTCACACAACATATATGTACCAACATTAAACCCTACAATAACTTGAGTCTTATCACCTTGTATCATCTTAATTAAGATTAGACTAAAGAGGGGGTTGACGAAAATTGTTGTTGGTGGAGTTTGAGGTTGTTGGAGGCTTTGATTTAGGAGGAAATATGAGTTTTGCTGATTCATACAACAGGATAAGATGGGGAAGAGAAGAGTTGGATAGTTGTCTGGAATGTAGAAGAATAGAAGAGTGTAGTGAAAGTCTATAATGATGGCAGCAAGGTGGATCTACTGAAGCTAGATTTCACTGATGTAAGAAGGGAATTTAGAGGGAATAGAGAGATGGAAGTTGAGAAGAAACATTGGAGTCAACTGCGCATTATTTGCTACAAGGAGAATAATGCTGCTCAGTTGCTGTTGCTATCAACAGCTTGGAGTGCCGTCAACAGCAAATTTATCAATCCCTTCATTGTTTATTGTTTTTAACTATCCTCTCCTTGTTGCTATTCTGCAGGGGTGAGATTGTCTTCTGTTCTATCAAATTCTTTTTAAGCTTTCTTACAATGGTGATTTCATTCTTAAAGAGGTTTGGAATTTTATTAGAGATAAGCAGAACTCTTCTAATATTTTCATTAAACTTTGGAACAATATCATTCCCATTTCTTATTCGCTTTTAGCTTGGAGGATTTTGAATAACAGGAAAGAATTCAACGAAGCAACAAAGGCTACAACAACAATGAGAAAAGGAGAAATCGGAGATACCTGCAGGCGTCGCAAGGTTTGCGTTAAGTTGGAGAAGCCGGGATTGTTGCAAGGCTTGGTGTCGTTCGACCTTGAGTGGGCGACAAATGCAGGCCAGTGTGGCTCGTGTCCGATCAAGGCGAGAACCGAAGGGAGAGGGAGACTTGCGGCCAGCCTTTGCTCGGGTTGTTCGGCCTCAACTTGACCGCGTGCGGATTATGGGGAGGCGATCGAACTGATCGGTCGAGTGAGATGGGAAGGTACTCATCCATTCTACGATGGGGCCGGCGGAATGCGATCGGCGAGGGAGAAAGCAAGTCATGGCGGCTTTTGTTCGATCGAGAGGAAATCCAAATAGAGAGAGTTAGGTTCGGATGCCAATAAGGGACTTAGGGTTAGGTATTAGCATACACTCATATAGGGCTCCTTTTTGTGAATTTTAAATAATTAAATCAAATTAATTAACTTTTCACGACAACATGATTATATGGTTAATATATATGTTAATTTTAGGTTATTGATGTTCCAAACACAACGACGGTGTCCATTTCGCAATCAGAGGCTATTTGGTTTAAGTCGGCGTCAAATCGGATCAGCTTCAATTCAAAAACACGCATCATCGCTTCCAACCGCTCGACGTTCGCGTAGACTCATCTAAATTGAAGCGCCTCGAGGAGGTCGTTTGGGCATCGCAGCGTCCTTCGATATCGTTGGTTGATGGCTCGATCTTTTGATCGGTCAGCCGTCATATTGTGCAAGATGTATATTCTGATCAATTTCGATATTTTGAACGCGATGACGAAGTTCATTCGTCAATCAAAGGTCATTTGATTGATTTTGGCGATGCTTAGTGCATTTCAGCTATGATTTACGCAATGTTGTATCCAATCGCTCGATATTCACGCAGACTCGTCCAAATTGAGCACGAATAGTCTCATTTTATAGGTTTTGACACTTACGGCGCGATCAATTTTGCAAACGGATGTCGTTTGGGCATCCCGATCTCGACTTATGTCGCGATGCGCGTCGTAAACGATCGGTCGATTCTGTGCAATATGTATATTCTGACAAATTTCGATATTCTGAAGGCGATGACGAAGTCCGTTCATCGATCGAACAATCTTAATTGATAGGTTTTGATGCTTACGATGCGATCAATTTTGCAAATGGATGTCGTTTGGGCATCCTCGCAACCTCTTGACGATATGCGCATGCCGCGTCGTGATTTTCTTTTTTGGTCAGTAATTGTGCAATATGTATATTTTGATCAATTTCGATGTTACGAAGGTGGCGAAGTCGTTCGTTGATCGAGATCGTTTGACCAATTTGGCGATGCGGTCATTTTAGCTCCGATTCTGGCGTCATTGTATCAAATCGATCGACCGTCGCCTTCGACTGACATGGTGCGCATGGAGATCAACAAGCGCCACATAAATTATGTTGTTAGAGTTTGGACGTAGAGCTACGTCCGGACTCCACATGTAATAATCTTTCTAATGAAAACACAGCACAACCATGGACTCTTCTTCTTGTTGCCTCAGAGCGCTCATAAAAGTTTCTTCAAACATTCCTATTTAGCTTCTCGTTAAAAAAGAACTCTCAATATTCTGACTTTTTTTAGTCTGAGTTGCCTTAGCATATACTATAGTTAGTTTGAGATGAATATAAAAATTAAATTTTAATTAATTATTATATATATTAACATGTTCCACTTAGCATAGGATTCCCTATCAACCACTACTAATAATAAGATTTAGAGTTGCTATGCATAATAGATGAAAAAAAAACAGATGATTGAGACACCCGTTAGTCTCTTCGTTTGCATTCTCTCTCTCTCTCTCTCTCCCCCAGATAATCTTTCCGCTAATGTAGACCAAATCAGGAAACCATTAACAGACGCTTAATACCAAATCATGCACTACAATACATCCTTCAACTATTTAAGCCGAATTGCAAAAGATATTTTATAATTTACAAAACCTCTGTTCAAAACTTATCAGCTTATTGAATCGACCAAACTAGCTTCTCTCCATCCTTAGCTTTTAAAGAATTAATTTTTTTTTTTAAACAACAAACATCCAATTATAAAATCTGTGATTTAAATCCTTCATATTAAAAACACATGACAACCATTGAGAAGGGAAGGTGTCGTTCTCGAGAACTTGTCCCAAGATGTAGGCATCGGATGCCACTGCCAAAGAAGGAAGGTTCAATGAAGCTTCTTGTCCGATAACAACAACGTTGACTTATTCCCAGTCGAGGATACTTCGCTGCTAAGTTAGACAGACACGTGCCCATTGGTTTTTATATCAAGAGATGCTATGTTTGAGTGTTCGTATTAATTATGTGAAGGATCAAAATTTAAAAATAATAACGGCAGATCGTACGGGCTATCCGTAAGCTGTTGGATCCGAAGCACTGAGTGTGAATGAGATATGAAGAGTCTTTGTTTGTTTAGTAGTTAAAAGTTTAATCTTTCGATTAAGGAGTTAATTTAAGACTTTGAGTGCAAATCAGAGACTTTGAGTACAAATTTTTGATTAATTGCGTCGAAATTTCAGAGCTGTTGGTTGGGAGTTTTCTTTTCTCCGCTGTGACCCGAGTTCGAGTCACACATGTGTACCTTTAATGCTCAAATCCCAAAAAAAAATTTGTGAGAGAGAGAGACAAATTGTGAAAGCTTTTATTTAGACAATTAGGTAAATAGAATTCTCAATAAATAAAACTAAAAAACGTCCATCCGAAGACAAACAAATCAGCAGCTTTAAACATATCCGCTTAGATCAGAATGCAGAGATGCATCAAAATTTGCAATTTTGTTCGTATGTTTTCAATCAGATACACAAACACAAGCTTTATTTTAGAGAGAAAAGAAATTTTAATAATACAGAACATAACTCGGACTTGGCTGGATGAATCGTGAGAAAACTCCATATTTGCGAGATTAAAACCTTGGTCATCAAACTCACAATCTTGCTAAAATTTGAATCAGGTGAATGACAGCAAGTGCAAAAAAAAAATTTATGACAAAGTCATTCTGTCATTATATGCAAATTGAAATTATTATCAGCATCCGTTTCTCCTTCCATAACATCCACTAATGGCAGAACAATTTTTTTTATTTTTTTGAGCAATCAACTCTGAATAGACAGCCAAGATGAGCAGCAATAGTAATGGCGGAATATTCTGCTTGGCAAGTTAAAGTTAATTGACACTGAGGCCAACTTCTTAGAAAAACAGAATATTAAAGAATTGCAGCGCAAATGGAACAGCGCGCGATAGATCAATGCGCCAGTCAGAGGCGATGAATCGTAACGATTGGCACCCCCTCCCCAAATTCCCATTCTCTCTCTGTCTCTCTCTCTCATCCCAAACTCCATCGACCCTCCCATGCACAACACTACACCACACCACATCTTCCAACAATCTAAGTCGCAGGAGAGGCTTTTTGGGGAGAACAAAGACGGCTGGTTCAAGAACAAAACCTGATCGAAGAAAAGAATCAAGAGAGAGACGTAGGGAGAGAGGGGACCTGGATGCTGCGTCTGCGAGCCTCGTCCTCAGAGCGCTTGTCAAGATCCGCGACCATGCGGAACCTCCTCCTCCGATTCCTCACGATCTTACCGACAGCGTTGCGCCATCGCCGCTGCACCTCCTCCGATGGATTCTTCGCCGGAAAATCGAAGTTCTGCTTCAGGAAGCTCTCCATCGTCTCCGCCCCAACACCTCTTTGTATCTATATCTCTCTCTGCGAACTAGGGCTTATGAACCAGAAGCTATTCATCTTGCTAAAAATTGATTTTCGCCGGAGAAAGGACAGCAGAGGTCACAGTAGCCAAGATGCCGGAACCCGAGACACAGGCGGGAGAAAAACTGTAGTACCAGCGTGGGGTTTTAACTTTTAAGAGAATATTTTTATCGATTTATATCTAACGGCCTTGTCACCGCTCATGCGCTCACCTCTAAAGAGACAATATTACATGCAGAATTCGGGTATAATTTTATATCCGAATTTTAATAGCAACATAACATCTATCCGTTATAAAAAATATATATATTTTTTACTTAATAATATTATTACTGGACGGCACTTAACGACGCCATTTACGTTCAAATAGCGAGAGGAGAAAATATTATCTGCGTTTATTATTCTTTAGATTAGTTTAGGGATTTTTTTGCAAAAATTCTCGACTCATTTCTCTTCGTCCACCTTCCCTCGATTTGCTAAATCTTGGGCATTAAAATTGAGGATATTATAGGCAGTATGAGGTATTTTTCCTACGTTTTAAACTGTAATAAATTTAGGGTTTTTATACATTGTTACCCTCGAATAGGAGAACATTTGAAATATTTGAGTTCTTTAAAAGGAAATGACATATTTTATTGGTATTTTATATGTTTTGTATGTGTCTTCTCACGTCTCATGATGACACGTCGTTATTTTCAAATTTTGAGTAAACTTATCATATGTTTAGTATATCCTATTGTAGGATATTTAGTGCTATTTCATGAAAGATTTAATGAAATTTGGGGACTGTTTGGATATAATATGTTTAGTAGATGACATTATAATTTGTTTAGGGTTTCTTGATGGTTGTTTGTAGATTGAATGGTTATTAGTTGATTTCTATGACTGTTTTCCATATGTACTCTCTGTACTCTCTTGAGAGTATACCCTATTTTCTAATTTTTTTCCAGCTTTTAAACTATATTTGTAGAGAATATATTTATTACATTCCATTAGAAGCAATTTAGAGGCTGATTGGTTGATTTTTATGGGAGATTTGCATATGTACTCTTTGTACTCTCATGAGAGTGATTTTTTTTTTTCATTTTGCGATTTTTTGGCCTGTTTGGAGAGAATATATTTATTACATTCCATTAGAAGTAATTTGGATGTTGATTGATTAGTTTTTAGGAGTGTTTTTGCATCTGTACTCTCATGAGAGTACATATTATTTTTTCAATTTATGTCACATTTTTTAGTCTGTTTGGAGATAATATGTTTATTACAATTCATTAGAAGCAATTTGGAGGTTGATTGATTGGTTTTATGGGAGATTAATATATGTACTCTCTGTACTCTCATGAGAGTACATATTATTTTTTCATTTTTTGTAAGTTTTTTGGGCCTGTTTAGAGAGAATATGTTTATTACATTCCATTAGAAGCAATTTGGAGTCTCATTGGTTGGTTTTTAGGAGTATTTTGTATCTGCACTCTCTGTACTCTCATGAGAGTACAAATTATTTTTTTTCATTTTCTATCAAATTTTTTGACCTCTTTGAAGAGAGTATGTTTATTACATTCCATTAGAAGCAATTTGGAGGCTGATTGGTTAGTTTTTAAGGGAGATTGACATATATACTCTATGTACTCTCATGAGAGTATAGATTATTTTTTTCATTTTCTGTCAAATTTTTTGGCCTTTTTGGAGAGAATATGTTTATTATATTCCATTAAAAATAATTTAGAAACTGATTGGTTGGTTTTTAAGGGTGTTTTGTCATCTCCCTACTCTCATGACATATTATTCTCATTTTGTCAAATTTTTGGCTGTTTGGAGAATATGTTTATTACATTCCATTAGAAGCAATTTGAAGACTAATTGGTTGGTTTTTAGGGGAGATTAGTATCTGTACTCTCTGTACTCTCATGTGAGTAAGAATTATTTTTTTATTTTCTATTAGATTTTTTTGGATGTTCTTACTAGGCATTTACAAGAAGATGTACCTTGGTGTATGCTTTTTGTTGATGACATTCTTCTTATTGATAAGGAGGAGTCAGAAACTTGAATTATGGAGGTTCTCAGAGTTTAAAGATTTTTGTTTAAGTAGATCTAAAACTTAATATATGAAGTATAATTTTAGTTATAGAAGTTATAGTGGTAGTGTTGTGACATTAGGTGATCAAGTCATTAATAAGAGTGGCGTTTTAGATATTTAGGTATTATTTCAAAATGATGGTGAAATAGATGGAGATTATTAGTAGAATTCAAGTTGGATGGTTGAAGTGGAGGAATGCATCGGCTTTATTATGTGATAGAAAAGTTCCACTTAAACTTAAGAGAAATTTTATAAGATGGTGGTAAGACTGATGACTTTTTGCGAATGTTGGATAAAGAGAAGCATAAGACTAAGTTAAGTTATTCTGAGAGATGAGGATGCTTAGTGGATGAGTGGCTTTACTCTTAGAGATAGAATGCAAAATGAGTATATTGGGAAAAGTTGGAGTAGCTCAATGGTAGATAAGATTAGGGAGAGTCGCGAGATGGTTTAGCCACATAAAGCATCGATTGTCAGATGACGATTAGGAGAGTAGATGCATTAGATTTGCCTTATGTTAAGAAAGGTAGAGACTTAAAATACTTGGTTAAGATATATAAAATGATCTTAGTATACTTGATTTAAATGAAAATTTGACACATAATAGATGATGGAAGGATTATGTAATTTAGGGGATCAAGGCTTGTTATTATTGTTGTTGTTGTTGTAGTTCTTATTGTTGTATCAGATTTTTTGGATTGTTTGGAGAGAATATGTTTATTACATTCTATTAGAAGCAATTTGGAGGATGATTGGTTGATTTTTAGTGAAAATTTGCATCTTTCTCTACTCTCATTCTGATTATTTTGTCATTTTTTTCTCAGTTTTTTTGGCCTGTTTGGAAAGTATATATTTATTACATTCAATTAGAAGTAATTTGGAGGCTGATTGGTTGGTTTTTAGGGGTGTTTTGCATCTGTACTTTTTATACTCTCTTGAGAGTACATATTATTTTTTCATTTTCTATCAAATTTTTTGGCCTTTTCAGAGAGAATATATTTATTACATTTCATTAGAATCAATTTGGAGGCTGATTGGTTAGTTTTTATGGGTGTTTTGCATCTGTACTCTCTGTACTCTCATGAGAGTACAAATTATTTTTTAATTTGCTGTCAGATTTTTTGGTCTGTTTGGAGAGAATATATTTATTATATTTCATTAGAAATAATTTGGAGAATGATTGATTGTTTTTTAGTGGAGATTTGTATTTGTACTCTCTGTACTCTCATGAAAGTACAGATTATTTTGTCATTTTTTCAGTTTCTTTGGCATGTTTGGAGAGTATATGTTTATTACATTTCATTAGAAGTAATTTGGAGGCTGATTAGTTAATTTTTAGGATAGATTTTCATGTGTACTCTCTGTACTCTTATGAGAATACAGATTATTTTTTCAATTTATATCAGATTTTTTGGCCTTTTTGGAGAGAATGTTTATTATATCCCACTAAAAGTAATTTGTAGGCTGATTGGTTAGTTTTTAGGGGTATTTTGCATCTGTACTCTTTATATTCTCATGAGAGTACACATAATTTTTTTTAATTTTTGTCAGATTTTTTAGCATGTTTGGAGAGAATATGTTTATTGTATTCCATTAGAAGTAATTTGGAGGCTGATTTATTGGTTTTTAAGGGAGATTATCATTTGTACTCTTTGTACTCTCATGAGAGTAGAGATTAAGAATATGTTTATTACATTCCATTAAAAATAATTTGGAGGCTAATTGGTTGATTTTTATGGGTGTTTTACATCTCTTATACTCTCTCATGAGAGTACATATTATTTTCATTTTTTTAGTCTCGAGAGAATATGTTTATTACATTCCGTAATTTGGAGGATGATTGATTGGTTTTAGTAGAGATTTGCATACTCTTCTATACTCTCATAGAGTACTGATTTTGTCATTTTTCCAGTTTTTTGGCCTCTTTGGAGAAATATGTTTATTACATTAAAACAATTTGAAGGATGATTGGTTAGTTTTTAGGAGAGATTGACATATGTACTCTATATGTTTATTACATTCCATTAGTTGTAATTTGGAGAATGATTGGTTGATTTTTTGTGGAGATTTGCTTTTGTACTCTCTGTACTCTCATGAGAGTACAGAGCATTTTGCCATTTTTTTTTCAATTTCTTTGGCCTGTTTGAAGAGTATATATTTATGACATTCCATTAGAAGCAATTTTAAGACTGATTGGTTAGTTTTTACGTCATATTTGCATGTGTACTCTCTGTACTCTCATGAGAGTACAGATTATTTTTTAATTTTTGTCAGATTTTTTGGCTTTTTTGGAGAGAATATGTTTATTACATTCCACTAAAAGCAATTTATAGGATGATTGGTTAGTTTTTAGGGGTATTTTGCATCTATACTCTCTGTACTCTCATGAGAATATAAATTATTTTTTCAATTTCTGTCAGATTTTTTGGCTTGTTTAGAGAAAATATGTTTATTATATTCTATTAGAAGCAATTTGGAGGTTGATTTGTTGATTTTTAAGGGAGATTTGCATCTGTACTCTCTATACTCTCATGAGAGTACAGATTATTTTATCATTTTCTGTCAATATTTTTGGCTTGTTTGGAGAGAATATGTTTATTACATTCCACTAGAAGTAAATTGGAGGCTGATTGGTTGATTTTTTGGGGAGATTTGCATCTATACTCTATGTACTCTTATGAGAGTACAAATTATTTTATCATTTTTGTATTAATTGGCGTTTGGAGAATATATTACATTTCATTTAGAAAATTTGGAGGGGTGGTTTTTGAGAGATTTATTTCTCTTTATTCTCATGAGTACAAATTTCATTTTCTATAATTTTTGGCTTTGGAATATATTTACATTCCATTAGAGTAATTTGGAGGATTGGTTGGTTTTAACAAATTTATATGTGCTCTCTTGAGTACAAATCATTTCATTTTTTCTTAATTTTTTGGAGAAAAATATGTTTACTACATGGCGCAATTTGGAGTGATGGGTGGTTTTGAGCAATTTGTAAATCACTCTTAATTTCCACTTTTAGGGCTTTCTTTATGTTTGATAAAATCTCATTAATTGAATTTTCATTTTAGTTTAACAAGTCAGGAAAAGGATAACTTGGATGTATCTCCACCATTAGAGCGATGTTTGATAATATCTCAGCACACTTTACTGATAAGGTTATTGACATTTTAAAAAAGGTTTCATTTGCATTAATTTATTATTTATGAAATTGAAGACTATCTTGATATAAAGCAAGCATTCTTTTTGGTGGCCAATACATTCCTTTCACCCCAATGAAGTTGCATTAATTGTAGGGATGCCAAATGAGGGGAGAAGATCATATGAAATCCCACAAGTTCGATGGACTTTAAGAATAAACTTGAGGATTTGGATCTTCTTAATTGCGGCAGTTTGTGCGATGTACATACATTTTTGCTTTCAAATCTTTTTTTATATATATCACTTCTGAGTGACATGTGATTGATTCTATCTTGGAACATAGACAAATTTGTTGAGTACAATTGAGCAGAGGCCATTTGGGCCATTCTGGTTTCATAATTTGATGGTATTACATCAAAGATTCAGATACAGAAGGCACTCGGATACATGAGTAGCTTTGTCACTCTTCTAATAGTATGTTCTACATCTTTAGATATGTATTATTTAATGCATTGAAGTTAGCTTATATAAATATTCATTGCAGATCTAGGCGGCGGAGCACATAGCCATCATAAGGTCATCCTTTCCTTCTGCAAAGCCACGTATGTTACGATGGCCAAAAATAAAGTTTGTAGATGACTCCTTCATTGGTTTGGAAGGCCACCAGGTGACACAAAATAATTTCACTTTATTTATGTTAGAATGTATTCATTCATATTGTAAAGCATCATATTTTTTTTTATGTGTATGTGATGTCTTTCATTTGAGGACATATCGGAGAAACACGGCTCCTTGAAACATTGCCCTACCCAATGAACCAGTAGATCATCTCATTCTTAGTCCAATGAGTGCAATTGAATCTCCATATATCTCTCTCGATATTCTCCCCTACCAGGTGTACCTTTACTGGTAGTCATTTAGAAAGCTCTGGAGAGACCTTGCGGGTTTGAGTCTGGAGAGAGTATCATCTTTTGAAGCATCAATGGAGAGAATGAATGGAATTGATTGTGGTGCTCTATTGAGATGGTGGTTCTTTGGGTGCTAGCATCCACGGCATGGAAGCTCTGTGGAGGCGACCCAGAGAATCTCTTGAGGAAGTTATCCAGGGGCAACACATGGGCTACCATAGGAGCTTCCCACATGTGGGTTACCATGGTGGCTTCCCTGTGGTGAGCTGAGGAGGCTCTTGTGGAGGCTACTAAGCTTCCCATGGAGACTTCCAGGAGAAGCCCCTGGAGGCCTCAGGGGAAGCTCGTGGAGCTTCATACATGAAGATCTTCGACCTTTTTCAGGTGGCATTGGTGGTGGTGTGAAGTTGACATGAGGAAAGAGGAAAGCTATATCTTCCCCTTCACACTAACATCTGAGAAGTCAGTGGAATAACTCTTCTTGTAGCCTCCACACAAGATAGCAAATGCGGAAGAGGTATTGCTTTACTTTCTTTTTTAATTTAACCTTTAAGTTGATTTCACTAAAAATAGATTTGCAAAGATGCTCCAATATCAGTGGCTGAACCACCAACTGTTGTCATGGTGTTTGAGGAGCATCAGGCGGAGGTATGCATCAACTTAGCAGATTAAGCCTTACTTCATAGTGAATCTAGCTCTTCATCACTAATTTCCTTTGACCGGTGAGCACATCATATCGTGGAGTTCATCAAGAGATGTCCCCAAACCAATCTTTGCATCGACACCTCTTGCTCCCGATTCAAGAAAAGTAAGTCATTTTTCATTCAACTCCTTCATAAAATCACCTATTCATTTAATTAGGCTCACATTCTCATATTTCTCACATGCGGGGATGATAAGTATTGCTAGGAATATCATCATTAATGAGGCCAAATTGGAGTTTGGAAATCGATATCTAGATGCAGCGATTTCTTCACCTTTTCTTGAGAAACTCGGTATGTCTAGCTATATGTCCCCTATTTATATGTTTCATTCCAGCGTAAGTTACTCCATAAAATTTGGGTAATATGATCCTTTCTAGTTTAGATTATTAAAGCCACTAATTATAAACTTTCCCTTCACTTCTGAGCTAAATATGCTACAAAAGGAAAACAAAATGTTCATAGCGTATATAGATAGTGTATCGAGCTATTCTTACTTCAGTTATAAATAATCAAGCTTTGGACTCACAGTGGGCATATTAAGCAAAGGGCTTGGTATTTTTTATGATTCATTTGCCAAACTCATAAGGCCATTCTTCGAGATTGTAAGAATTGTTCTCATTTGGTTTGCTGTTTTGCATATTTTGTTACTTATTATTTTTCTTCTATTTATATCAAATTATTTGTCAAAGATCAGTCTTTCGAGAGTGATCCCACAAAATGGTCAATTGAAATGATGAGTGAGCTAGTCAAACAAAATAGTGTACTACGGGATGTTTGTTCAAATACATGGAGGCGACAATCATCTGGGTAGACCACGATTGGCCAAAGAACATGAATTTCTTAGTTACGCTATCTTCTGTATGGGTATGAAATAACTGATTTGACAAATGTATAATCGAACTTTGATATGTTGGAAGTCAATTGATTTAGAAATGTATCCGTCTAGTGTGTTTGTGGATGTCATTAGAAGCTACTATTTCTACTTTTTGAAGCTTTCTGGAGATAACATATAGTAGATGTCATGTTTAGTAGATAACAAATGTGGAGCTTTAGGACCCCTTTTTCAGCTATTTCTTCAGCCTCTTTAACCTGTTTGAATCTAGCCTTATAAGCCATTTGTAGGTTGGTTGATGCTTGTTGGTTTGGATTTGCATGTGTACTCTCTACACTCTCATGAGAGTACAGATCATTTTCTCATTTGTTTTCACATTATTTGGATTGTTTGGAGAGAATATCTTTAAAAGATTCCATTACATGTAGTTGAGAGCCTAAATATTAGTTTCTTTGAGCAGTTTTGTAAGTATAGTCTGTACTTTCTTGAGTGTACACACTATTTTGTAAAATTTTTTAACCTTTATTTGGCCTGTTTTGAGGAAAAATGTTCATGACATACCATTTGAAGTAATTTGGAGGCCAATGGGTTACTTTTTTGAGCTGTTTTCCATCTGTACTCTGTGTACTCCATGAGAGTACATAACCTAATTTTTTTTAATTTTTTGGCTGTTTGGAAAGGAAATATTTACTAGATTCCATTCTGGGTTGATTTAGCCTTAATATTAGCCTTTTTGAGCTGTTTAGCATGTGTACTCTTTATACTCTCCTGAGAGTACAGATTATTTCCTCAATTTTTTTCACTTAATCTGGCCTGTTTGGAGAAAAAAAGTTTATGACATACCATTTCAAGCAATTTGGTGGCTGAGGGGTTACTTTTTTTTTGACCTGTTTTACATCTATACTCTCTGTACTTCCATGAGAGTACAAACCAATTTCATAATTTCTTCAAGCTTTTGTGGCTTGTTTGGAAAGAATATGTTAACTACAAACCATTTGGAGCAATTTTGAGGCAGCTGGGTTATTTTTTTGGAGCTATTTTGCATCTGTATTCTCTGTACTTTCATGAGAGTACAGATCAATTTCACATCTGTACTCTCTATAATTTTGGCTTATTTGGAAAGAAAATATTAACTAGATTCCATTATAGGTTTATCGGAGCATTAATATTAGCCTTTTTAACCTGTTTTATAGGTGTACTCTCTGTACTCTCTTGGGAGTACAGACTTTTTTCTCAATTTTTTTTCTTATTGTGGCCTGTTTGGAAATAATATGTTTACTACTAACCATTTAGAGCAATTTGGAGGCTGTTGGGTTACTTTTTTGAGTTGTTTTGTATTTGTACTCTCTGTACTCTCATGAGAGTATTTCACAATTTTTTTGGTTAATCTGTTTAGAAAGGAAATATTAATTGGATTCTATTACAGGTTTATTGGAGAATTAATATTAGCTTTTTAACATATTTTTAATTGTACTCTCTGTACTCTCTTAAGAGTACAAACTTTTTTCTCAATTTTTTTCCTTATTGTGGTATGTTTGGAAAGAATATGTTTACTACAAACCATTTGGATCAATTTGGAAGCTGCAGAGTTACTTTTTTAAACCATTTTGCATCTGTACTCTCTGTACTCTCATGAGAGTACAAATCAATTTTATAATTTTTTCCACTTTTGTTAGCCTGTTTGGAAAGAAAATATTAACTATATTCCATTATATGTTTATTGGAGCATTAATATTAATCTTTTTGACCTGTTTTTCAGTTGTACTCTCTGTACTCTCTTGAGAGTATAAACTTTTTTCTCAATTTTTTTCTTTATTGTGGCATGTTTGGAAAGAATATGTTTAATACAAAACATTTGGAGCAATTTGGAAGTGGTATTGCATTATTTTGTTTTTAGACTTTTTGAGTAATTTGGTTTGGTTTGAACTTTAGTAATTTGGATTTTGGTTTTAATTAATGAAAACTTTGGTTTTGGTTTTGGATTTTGTTAAATAAAATTAGATGGAACCAAATACCAAAATAATTATATGTAATGTGGTATTATTAATTTATGTATAATAGGTATATCTTATACATATTTTATTTATTTTTTGAATATTTGTAGGTGCTTTTTTTGAGATCATTATATTTTCAAAATATTTTGATCTCATAATATGGAAATATGGTTCCATCAATTTTAAGTTCAAAACATTTGGAGTAAGTAAAATTGTTTTAAATATTTTTTTACGCTAGTTGCAATTTTTTATTATATTTATGTTATTTTTCTTTTGTTCATTGTTAAAAAAAAATATAATAATTTTAAATGTACCAATGTTTATTAGCCTAAAATAATCGAGCTTATTATTTGGTTTGTTTGGTTGCATTTTATTTTTTTTTTATATTTTTGAATCCAAAATAATGAAATTTATCATCAATCCATAAATCAATTTAACCTATTGGGGGGTTACTTTTTTAAAGCATTATAATTGTACTCTCAGATTCACTTTCATAATTTTTTTCCACTTTTGTTAGCCTGTTTGAAATATTTATTATATTCCAATTACGTTGATTGGATTAATATTAGTTTTTTTGAAAGAAGTCAAGTAGACTCTTATGAGAGTACAGATTATTTCCTTATTATTTTTCAATTTTTCTAGCAAACTTGGGAAGAATGTTTACTACAAACCATTTGGAGCAATTTGAGGTCAAGGTTTGAAATTTTGCATTCAGACTCCTCACTCGAGAGTAACCAATTTCACAATTTTTCCTGTTTTGTTAAATATTTAATATTTATCTGAAGATTGGAGTATTTAGCTTTTTTTAGGCTCTTACTCTAAGAGTATTATTTTTTTTTTTTTTTCTGTTTGGGAAGAATGTGTTTACTACAAATCATTTGGAGCAAAATGGTGTCGATGGTTACTTTTCAATTCAGACTCTCATGAGAGTACATACCAATTTCATAATTTTTTTCCACTTTGTTAGCCTTGGAAAGAAATATTTACTATCCATTACGATTGGAGCCTTTAATATTATCTTTTGAGCTATTTTTTGTAATTCTCTATACCTCCTGAGTATTATTTTCTTTTTTTTTCTTTTGCTTGGAAGAATGTGTTTACTACAAACCATTTGGAGCAATTTGAGTTGATTGCTTTTTTATATGTATTTTTCCAGACTCTCCTCATGAGAGTACATGCCAACTCAATTTTTCCACTTTTGTTAGCCTGCTTTGAAAGGAAATATTTACTATATTCAAAGTTAATTGGAGCCTTAATATTAGCTTTCTCAATGTATTCTCCCGAGAAACATATTATTTTCTTTTCAATTTTCTGCTTTGGAAGATTACTACAAACCATTTGGAGCAATTTGGAGTCGATGGGTTACTTTTTGAGTTATTTTGTATTTCATAATTTTAATTTTGTTAACCCGCTTGAAATATTTACTATATTCAATTACGTTGATTGATTAATATTAATTTTTGAGCTATTTTAATACTCTCAGAATCTATATTTTTTTTTCAATTTTCTGCCTACTTGGGAAGAATGAGGGCTCAATTACTTTTTTGATTGCATATATTTTAAAAGAGTACAAACCAATTCATAATTTTTTCCACTTTTAGTTTGGAAAATAATATTTTACAAAGTTGATTGGCCTTAATATTAACTTTTTTGAATACTCTCTCAGGAGTAAGATTATTTCCTTAATTTTTTCAATTTTTCCGGCCTGGGAAGAATGTGTTTACTACAAACCATTTGGAGCAATTTTGAGTTTTTTTCTTTTTGAGATCAGATTTTGTACTCTCATGAGAGTGCAATCAATAATTTTTTTCCACTTTTGTTTATTTGGAAAGAAAATATTTACTATATTCAATTACGTTGATTGGAGCCTTAATATTAACTTTTGAGCTATTTTTTCAGTACTCTCCCGAGAAAATTATTTCCTTATTTTTTTCAATTTTTCCTGGGAAGAATGTGTTTACTACAAATAATTTGGAGCAATTTGAGTCTGATTTTGTCGCTTTTACATTCAGATTCTCATGAGTACATACCAATCATAATTTTTTCCACTTTGTTAACTTTGGAAAAGAAATATTTACTATATTCTGGTTGATTGAGCCTTAATATTAACTTTTTGAGCTATTTTTTCAATTATACTTTGTATTCTCCCGAGAGTACATTATTTTTATTTTTTTCACTTATTATAAGAAGAATGTTAACTACAAAATCATGGAGAAGATACTGTATATTGCATAATTTCATACCTATTATATTTTTTACATTCCATCGTTTGAGCATGAATTTTAGCTTTTTTAATCTGAAAATGCTTGAAATCATTTCAAATAAAATTTGGAAAGTGAATTAATAAAAAACAATGATATTAAGCTCAAAATTTCAATTTTTTAAAAATATTGATAAATTAAGATAAAAGGTTTATTAACTTAAATTTATTACAAAATGTGCTTAATAATTTTGAATAAATAATGCAATATAATAAAATTTATTTAAAAAACTCATTATGGATTAATTTTAATTTTCTTGAATTATTAATTTTATGGCTTAGTGCATGATAGGGATTACTTTCATTTTTTTTGTTAGTCATTTTATTTAATAAGTTTTAAAAACATTTTTTCTGTTTTTAAAATAAAAATATTATTTATAGAAATATTCAAATAATTTTATATATTTTGAATGGTTTTGAAATAATTATCATTATCGAATAAATTTTATTTTAAATGAAAATATAAATAAAAGTAAAATATAGAAAATTAAAAATAAAAATAATTCCAAATAGCTTTCTTGCTTATAACCAGTATTTAGTGATCTTAATAGCTTTTTGTAATCTTTTAGTTTTAGTTTTCTTGCACAATTATTGATAAGCTGCTGATATGAGGATGTTTGTTCAATCATAACGCAAGATTGACACAGTTCGAATATCGTTAACTCAAATCGAACCTATTTATTAAATCATTAGAACACCTCAAGTAGAATTTGAGAATCAACCACATCAAGAGATACCATTTTTTTTTTTTTATTTGACATCGATCATTGTAGCAAGCAATATCAATCTAAAATAAAGGAGGATCAAGATACAAAGTTACACAATTCAATATACTCTCTCTCTAAAACTTGTTAATGTGAGTTCAATTGACGTGATTCAACATCATCACTTACATAATTAAGCCTTCATCATCATCTACCTAAAAAATTGAAACAAATGAACTACAAATTACCAAATTTATTGCAAGAATGTAAGAATGAAGGATTAACACATTTTATTTTCATTTCACATAGCAACATTGTTATAAACCCTTCAAAATATTAGACATGTAGCATAAAAAGAAATGATTTGGTATATTTAAAGAACATTTTTCATGAAAATAACACCCAAATTGATTGAAATAATTCTTTCATCTCAGTGTTGAGCAGAACACATTGTACAACCTCCATAAACATGCAACACAAGGACCCTCAAGACACTTTGCACGCTTGATGTCTAGTGTTAAGCACCAAATATACGATAATCAAATTGGAAAAAAGATAAAAAAAATTAATTGATGATCAAACACCAACCAAGAATGAGTAATCCATGACATCAATGGACGTAAAGCAAGAAAAAATAAACCAAAAGTAAATAAATAAATGTTGAGGAAGAAACAAAAAAAAAAAATGCTGAAATAGATGAAAATTGCTCATTTAACATGATTCTCATCTTCACTGAACCTTAATAATGCAAAATAATAGAAAAAAATCATCACAAAAATCATTACTAAATGATACTTGATTATATCAAACCGGAATTAATAAACCATTATTCTCATTCACATACATAATGCTACAAACCGAAAGTAGAAAGGAGAAGCACAACACCTGAACAAATCGTTCAGAAGCACAAGCAAATTCAAAGCTAAAGGAAATATTATTACAAAGCAATGTCTCCTAACTTATTCATTCAACAGATTATTACATCTACTTATTGCTCTAAATTTACCTTCATCACACAAGCTAATAGCTAATAGGTAATGACCACCTGTCTATGGGCATTGAAGTGCTTTAGCTCCTCCTCTCTTGTGTCACAACATCTCCAAACTAATTCAGATCATTTAACCATCGTTCCAAAAGCTTAATGATTTTCTAGATCTAAAAGAGCGAATGTAATTATCGATATAATGAGTCATTCATAAATTAATCTTCTTAAAGTTCAAAAAAGGAAATTGGACCGTTCAAAGTACTACTACTTTGACTTAGAGATAATTTCACAAAGAACGCCAAAGAAAGTGTGACTCTAACAAAGTCTTCTCAAAATCCCCTAGATAAGTGCTCGTGTGCCGTGTTAAGAAACTCATCAAGGAATCTCTTTGTTATTACAGAAATGATTGTAATGATGTAATTATGATTATAATTGACATTAACGTGTGTACAGTCAAAGAACACACAAATAAATGATGTCATGCACTAAAATATCAGAATGATATCCCTTTCAACCGACCGATTGATTGTTGAGCTTGAGTTAAATTCTTAGAAATAGAACATCATATTAGTTAATGATATGTAATAGTATGTTTGACTGGTTTTCCATGCATACCTCTGAAAAGCACTCAGGTATAATAGAAAAAGGTGTTGCAATTCGTGACTCTACATGTTCTCCACCCTCTCTCGATTGTTCTTGACTCAGTAACAAAGAAGGATGGTTTAAAGTTTAAAAATAATATGTAAATACTATAACTTCGAGGCAAATAGAAAATTACTCTTGGCTTTCTTGGTTCTCTCCTTAAGTTGCATTTGAAACACCCTTTGGTCGCTTAACTGATCCTTTAAAATGTCATTTCCTTTATCTGTTGTTGTTGACTTCTTCTTCTTAGTCATCATTTGAGGTGAATTCTCACATAGAGTCGACATTATGTTTTTTTAAGGATCCAAGCATGTACTCTGCTTCTTATTACCCAAGTGCTTATTTGATATGCATATCGAAGTTATGTGATTCAAAATAATTTTCATTTCATCATTTCCTTCAACATCTTTAAGTTCTTGTGAGTAATCCAAAGTAGACCCCATTTATCCGACGCGACAATATCTTCTGACTAAAGAACTGGATGCAATGGCACAAAGCAATCCCATCATTTCAAATTTTTTTATAACTACAAGTTATATTTAGGCTTATCTTGTCAAAATGAATACCATATTTTGAAGAACTTTATTCTCTAAGTTTCTCACCAAATACTCCATGGATTGTCATTTGACACATTTGTCGCTAATCCTCCAACACCATGCAAAAATTCTTTCAAATATTGTATTGTGTAAAATATAGCTTTGTTTGAATTCTAATTGTCGACCGTTAATTTGAAATCTTCATCATGTTCATTCTCATCATGTGTCGATATCCTTCTCCAATCCCAAGAAACAATCATGATTGAACTTGTTGGTTTAGAGATTCATACATTATTCTTACTACATTGCTAACAAGATTCTCATAGAATGAGTAAAATGTGGTGGACTACTTCTAATTTTATAAAGCTCAGCCAATCATGATCGCAAATTGCTCATCTAGCATAGTAGACCTGTTTGCTCAAACTCCTTCTGTGAGTCACACTTGCTCATGCATGTATAGAATAGACTTTGCTATCTTATTACTATTAAAGTGTACCTTCAAAGGAGCTTTTTCAAAATATGCCACAACCTATGAAGAGTATTAATGCAATTTGATAGCTCTCTCCATTGCGTCTTGATCAAGGAATATTATTATAAGATGTCACAAATTAAGAGAAATGTTTTGAATAGCCATGTGAATGACTCAATTTTCTCTTTTGATAGAAATACTACTTCAAATAAGACATTTTGCTAGCGATGACTCACTCCAACGAAAATAAGATTATATTTATTGAGTCGATAGCTATCAAAAATGACATCCCAAAATAATCATATTCTATCTTGACATCATTGTTTCCAAAAAAACTAATACCTCATCAACTTAGACATCCAAACAAATTTGACCAAATCCAAATTGGTTTCCTTGACAATAAGATTGCATCTAATTTCAATAATTTGGATTTGATTTTATTTGAACAAAATTTAGTCAATTTCTTTTGGGTCCAATCATCTTGACCAACAATCAATTCTAGAATGCTTTAGCCATAATCAATGGTTTATGAATATTTCGTCAATTTGGGTAAACTTCAAGATAATTTTCTCTAAGATCAAGTCATATTCAAATATTGATTTTGATTGGTATGAATCATTGGTTTCAAGATTTGGCTAGATACAATTTCTATTTCTTTATAAATAAATGGAATTTGGTTTGACCTAATGACATTGATCAACCTAGTGATCATTTTCTTGGTTCAATCCAATTTTAGATTGTATAACCACTTTTCAAGTGGACCAATTTAGTTAATAAGTTGAGTTTATTGATTAAAATTCAATTAAATGGGTTTAATAACATTCGTCAAAATTAATCATTTAATTCAATGTGGGTTTGATGATGATTTCATATATCGCAAATATGATTGAACATGATTCATGAGAAAATCAATTTGGGTTTTAAATGAAGTAATTTGCTAAGTCCATAAATTAAGTCATTTATGTTTGATGATGGTTTGATTTAGTTTTAATGATTTAAATGTTTATTAAATTAGTCATGATTGAAAATATGATTGATGTGAAACAATTGAGTTTGACGATTTGACAAGAGTTGGCTAACGATACAAAATAATCATCATCCCATCCTCACATCTCAAATATCACTTTCAATCATTTGATGAAATTGTATAAGCCATATTTCACGCCAACTTCCTCACTTAGATAGCTAAAATCGCTGTTTAATACCTTATCATTTCTCAACATAATCGTCAGATCAAGAAGATGTCACCCGCTGCCAATGAATGATTATAACTTTCTATATGTTTAACCTTCCATTATCTACCAACAATCAATTTGAATTTAAAATTTAAAATTTTCTTCTCTCCAACATAAAAAAATCATTTGATTTAATTTCAATTTCTAATAATAATAGTATGATCCTTCTTCCTAACAGAACCCATTTGATGCATCACAAATAATTCCTAAAATAAAATTAAGGAGTTTTCCAATATTTCTCACAGATATCACCAATCATCATCCATTTATCCATTCACCGCACAATTAATATGTCACATGTAAAATAAAATAAAAATATAATAGAGTCTATCTCAAATCGTGAGAGTACAAACCATGCAAAACATCTAAAATTAGCCTCCAAACTTACTAGTAAACATATTCTCTCCAAAAGGCCAAAATTTGAGAAATTGAAAATAATATGTACTCTCATGATATACAGAGTACAGATATGTTAATCGCCCTAAAACTAACCAATCAAATTGCTTTTAGGAATGTAATAAACATATTCTCCAAATGCCAAAAAAATATGAGAAAATGAAAATAATCCACACTCTCATGAGAGTACAAAGAGTACAGATGTAAAATACTCAAAAACTCCCAAATTACTTAGAATGTAATAAACATATTCTCTCCAAACAGCCATTTAAAATAATAATATTCTTAAGAGTACGAGGATACATGTCAATCTCCCTAAAACCAACCAATCAACCTCAAATTACTTCTAATGAATAAACATATTCTCCCCAAAAAGCCAAAATGTGATAAAAGAGAGTATATATGCAAAACACCCATAAAAAATTAACCAATCATCCTCCAAATTTTAAATAATCTTCTCCAGGCCAAAAATGACAAAATTAAAAAATAATATGTACTCATGAAAGTACATAGAGAATGATGTCAATCCCTAAAACTAACCAATCCTCCAAATTACTTAATGGAATGTAATAAACATATTCTCTCAAACACCAAAAAAATCATGAAAAATAGACTCTCACAGAGAGTGAGAGTACACATGCAAATCTCCTAAAAACTAAACACTCACCAAATTACTTCTAATGGAATGTAATAAACATATTCTCTCAAACATGCCAAAAAATAGAGAAATTGAATTTGTTCTCTCATGAGTACAGACATATATATGCAAATCTCCTAACCAACCAAATCCTCCAAATTCCTTCTAATGGAATGTAATAAACTTATTCTCTCCAAACAGGCTAAAAAATTTGATAGAATTAAAAAAATAATTTGTACTCTCATGAGAGTACAGTGAGTACAGAGAGTACAGATGCAAATCTCTACTAAAAACCAATAAATCATCCTCCAAATCGCTTTTAATGGAATTTAATAAACATATTCTCTCCAAACAGGCAAAAAAATCTGACAGAAAATGAAAAATAATCTGTACTCTCATTAGAGCATGCAAATCTCTCCTAAAAAATCAACCACTCGCCTCCAAATTATTTAATGAAATGTAATAAACTTATTCTCCAAACAAAAATTTGATAAAATTGAGAATAATACTCTCATGAGAGTAGTGAGAGTACATATACAAAACACCTAAAACCAACCAATCGCCTCCAAATTACTTCTAATGAATGTAATATTCTCCAAAAGGTCAAAAGAAATTAAAAACTCTCATGAAAGTATAGAGTACATACAATCTGCCCCCAACCAATCATCCTCCAAATTGCTTCTAATGGAATGTAATAAACATATTCTCCAAACAGCCAAAAATCATGAAATTGAATCTATACTCATGAGAGTACATAGACAAATCACCATAAAAAATCAACCACTCAGCCTCCAAATTGCTTCTAATGGAATGTAATAAACTTATTCTCTCCAAAGAGGCTAAAAAATCTGATAGAAATTGAGAAAATAATTTGTACTCTCATGAGAAAAGAGTACAGATGCAAAACACTCCTAAAACTCCAAATCGCTTCTACTAATAAGATATTCTCTCAAACATATTAAAAAATTTGATAAAATAATTTGTACTCTCATATAAATAAAATATATATCAATCTTCTAAAACCAATTAATCTCCAAATTAATTCTAATGGAATGTAATAAACATATTCTCTAAAGCCAATCATAAAAATGAAAAAATAATATGTCATCATGAGAGTAGAGTACTGAAAAACACCCTAAAACCAACCAATCACTAAATTGCTTCTAATGGAATGTAATAAACATATTCTTTCCAAAAGCCAAAAATCGAAATTGAAAAATAATCAGACTTTCATGAGAGTACGAAAGTACACATGCAAATCTCCCCCAAAAAACCAACAAACAAACAACTTGTAATGTATACTAATCATATTATATCCAAATATCAAAATCTAAAAAAGAATAGACAAATAATGGTTTCTCACGAGAGTACAGAAAGTATACATACAAAATAGTTCTTAAAATAAGCAAAGTCCTCTTGCAAAGAACTCCTAAAAGTGTAGTAAATATACATTAATTAAAAGAATTTTAAAGAATATCACTAATAAATCCTAAAAAAATTATACATATAAAACAAAAAAATAATTTAATACATCATCCGTAAAATCGTAATATCATCATTCTCCTCCATCTTCACAGCTTCTTCCAAAATATAAAATGAGATTTTTGTTTCTCTCTGAGCTCATGTAGAAAAAGAATATATTATGCCATATATATATATATATATATATATATATATATATATATATATATATATATATATATATATATATATATATATATATATATATATATATATATATATATATATATATTTCTTTAAATTTCTCCACAAGATAACGACGCTTTCTCCTCCCAGAACAAAGCATGGTAACATAAGGCCGTTAAGCGTTTCAAGAATAACTTAAGTGAAAAATATATTTTTATAATGATGTTGCTATCGGAGTGACGTAATACCGACCGACGTAATATTTTCTCCCTCTAAAGACCTATCACCCACAGACTCATAAATCTTTCCATAGAACAGCGACAAAAGTTTTTTTTGTTTTAAAAAAAAATTAACTCTTTGAATTTATCATTATGTATAGATATTGTTAAAAGTTTTGATATTTAAATAATAATTTGAATAAAGGAATACTAAATATTTGAATAATAAATATAATAGTCTCTAAGAAAATTAAAACTTTAAAAAACTTTTTTAATCATCACAAAAGATATATATAATAATTATTATCAAGAATCATTATAATCTGATTATTATCATTTAATTATAATTATTTGATCAATATAATTTAATTGTTATTATTTAATTATTATTATTCTGATTATTATAATTTATTTAATATCATTTGACTACTATTATTAAATCACTATAATTTATTCATCATTATCTGACTACTATCAATCATATTCTGTTGCCCGAGCATTATCACTATACCATCTTCATTATCCTATACTTTTGGTTTAACCACTAAAGCCATAAGAGATCTAAAAGATCATCATTGTTTGTTTATTTTCACTTTATTATCATTATTATTTCCCATTTTTACTCTAACATTATTTGTAACAACGATAAATCTCTCACAGAATATATTTCTTTGAGTGGATACTTACCCCCAATGTCTTTCCAAAAAGGAAATAAGATTCTTATATCCCTTGTTTAGATTATTTCCTTCTTACTTATACAATTATTTTTCTTGAAAGTATAATAGAAAAAAAAAATGTAACCTACAATATAAAAAAATAGAAAATTTGTTATTCTGAATTATTTTTATAGTCTTTCATCCAAGCTATGTTGTTTCAAAGTCTTTATCTGATTCATTTTCATCTATCCATCCATTCTTTTGAGTTCTAAGAAAAATAGGTGACATTATAACATCCCCTTCAAAACAACCTTGTCCTTAAGATTGAGAATAGGATATTGACGACAAAATGAGCTAAAGACTTCCCAAATCAATCCATTTTACCAATACTTGAACTGATACCCCTTACCATATATGGTCTATTGTAGTTTAATGCTGGTAGTTTGGTATTTTTGTGATGTAGAATCTCCCTTTAATGGTTTTAATAAGGAAATATAAAATAAATGATGAATACAGCTTGTAGCTGGTAAATCCAATTGATTAGCAGCTCCACTTATAAGTTTGATGATTCGAAATGGTCCATAAAAATGTTTAGCAAGTTTTTGGTAGGAACGATGAGCTTGTTAGTGTTGTCGATGAGCTTGTTAGTTTTTGGTAGGAGCGATGAGCAAGTTTTTGGTAGGAACGATAAGTTTTTTTTTCTTTAGTGGTTCGATCATTCCCAGTCAAATGCGCATGATATCTCGATGCAGATCAGAAAAAAGGCGACTGAGAGGAATAATACGTCCTTCTTCAAGGCGCGAAGCATTCTACTTTGGAATAACTATCTAATTTTTGAGCTTTTGACCAGAAGATTTCGCAGTCAATTAAAGAAAAATCAGACTTCTATTTCCGGCCCAGAAGATTGGATTGTTTCAGATTTTTTGGTATCCCCCCGGCGTACGAGACTTCATGAAAATGAAATTCTGTAATCTGTTATAAATTTAAAAATGATTCAATCATAATTCAATTTTAAAATTTTTTTTTAAGAAAATATCAGTCGTCCGTCAAACGCGAAGTTTTTTTTTGTTTTGTTTTTGATAGCAGGTAGAGAGAGAGAGCATTTTATTTATTTTATTTAATGCAGAGACTATATATATATATATATATATATATATATATATATATATATATATATATATATATATATATATATATATATAATTAAATAATTAAATAAATTTAATAAAAAAAATAAAAATAATTTTAAAAAATAAAATATATATATACTTATTTATTTATTTATTAAAATTATTTATTTATTTATTTATTAATTAAAAACACGCATAAAAAAAAATTTATTTATTTAATTATTTAATTATTTAATTATTAATACATATATACTTATTTATATATTTATATCTTTAGTCTCTTCTCTTCGAACATTCAAATAAAAAATAAATAAAACCTCTCTCTCTCTCTCTGCCGCCCAACAAGACGGATTGTATTTAGTTGTCAAGACATGACCTTTATTTAATCAAATTATTAGATATTTAAAATTTGCCCTAAAAAAATGCTTCGCTCTTCAAATTGAGAGACACCAAAAAGAGCCTGTGAAGATTTGAAAAAAATCCTCCCATGAAAGATTGTGACCTTTTTGCTTCGCCCATTGATACCATATTGCGGCCGGACCTTCAAGACAAAAAGACGCAATTCTTGTTCTTCGATCTTCAAGAATACAATAAAATTGTAAAGTGAATTATCAGAGAGATATTACAGATAATACATGATCATACGTCACCGTTGTTTTGTATTGCAGATATCACTTATAATAGAGGTAAAAAATCAACTCATCAGCTTTGATTGTTGTATTGGAACTAATTGATTGCATGAAACTAATTGATTGCAACAACATTTCCTTGACTTTCTGTTTAGGGTTTAAGAGACAAATCAGTGATTCATCTATCCAAAGAAAGCAATGAGGGATTCAAATTGCTCCTCATTTTGCAATCATCTTCAAAGCTTCGGCCAAGTCTGAGTTCTTCATGACAAGACCACCAGTTTATACGATCTACTCTCTGCTCATAAAGATTTGGACACATAAAAAAACTTATTTCAATTCATTAATATTCCATAATTTTTTTTTGAATATTTTATATGATAATTATGAGTTTCTCCCATGAATTTTTTTATTTGTGTATGTTAAACTAGGGGTGTAAACGAACCGGGCGCTCAACAAGCTACTCGTGACCTCGATTAGAGCTGATGCTCGCTCATTTAATTAATCGAACGAGCAACACTTTAAATAATTGTTAACAAACAACAAAGTGTTTCAGTCAGTTTTAACAAGATCATTTAAAGTCATGAAGTTCATTAAGGAAATGGCTCGATTTCGATTATTTGTTCATAAACAATATCAGTAAAGGCTCGATTAAGGCTCGATGGGCTCGATGCTCGAAGGCTTGTCATAAACACCGAGGCGCCAATAATGATAAGGCTCGATAATTACCGATTAAGGCCGATTAAGGCCGCGGGAGCTCGCGAACACCTAAACCCTAAACGAGCTCAAGCTCAACACCATCGAAGCTCGAATCGAGCTCGAGCTCGATATCGGCAAACGAGCTTGAACAGCAGTACTTCGGTTCTTCGCAGTCCTATGTTAAACTGTCGTGTAAAACTAGAATAGAAAATTCTTTTTTTTGTCAATATTAAATGATGTAATAATAATATCTAATATCTTCCAAACTAATGGTGATTATAATCTTAATTCTTAAATAATATTATTCTGTTTAAGCGACGAACGGATCAACATTTCATTATTACTGCCAAAAATAAGATATAATTTTTATAAACTTTTTCAAATAAGGACAAAAGAATAGCCATAATATAATAATATAACATTTTATAAAAAGAAAAAAAGACGATCTGGTAGTGGTACTCCTATGATAATTTTTAAGTTCATTTGAGGCTATTGGGTTGGCTGTAATTACGGTATGAAAAAAAATATATTGTTTAAAATTATTATGTAATTTCTTTAATATTATATGATAGAATTGTAAAATTTTGAATTGAGAAATTATAAAAAAATTCGTTATTTCAAGTCAAAAAATTTCGTTATTTCAAAATCCCCTTTTTTAAATTAATGTTTCTTTCATGTAAAAAACTAAAATTCGTTATATGGTTTTGATTGCTGTGCCTATTTGACCTTCTGTTTCAACGTTTAGTACGGAACGGTGATTTAATTAGCTAGGCGGATAAAAAAAATTCAAGGCCGCTGCCGACCGGATCACGCCTCACGACTATGATCATTACTTAATTTTTTTTAAAAAAAAAATTCGACGGATCGTTTTTTTGAACATATCGGTTCTGAGTTTTCAGAATTTGGTGTCGTTGGAAAGATAATGAAAAAATTCTACAACTGCCGACGCTGACGAATGTAGCCTTGAAAAAATGTGTGAGATGTAAAGCAAAAAAATAATATTGATGCATGACTCGCTTTTTGGTCATATCGCTTATCACTTGTCGAATTTTATGTTTAGCATCGCTGGAAAGATAATAACAAATTTTACAACTTTTATGTTGATAACTTTTTTTTTCAAATGTATTTTTTTGTTTAAAATCTTTGAGATGTAAAAATTTGACGTGCAATAAATTAAAATATTAGATCTCGCTGTAATCTTAACACAATGCTTGTTGAATACATATGATTTTTTGATAATATTAAACATTATAAGTGTGTTAATTTTTCTGCAGATGAGTCTAAATAGTTGTGAGTTAACCAAATAAAACTAAATTGATAACAAACAAAATGTAATTGTACAATCACAATCAATAAGTGGACATAAAAAAAAAATGACTACATGACATAAAGTGATAAAAAAAATACAACTATCGCCGATGTCCGCTGGAATCGATCGCTACCGTGAGTGTAATGAGATGGTGGTCGACGTCGATCACGCAAATGATGTCCGCCGACCATCCTCCCACCCACGCGAACATCCCAAGTAATACGTGGTATCTCACGAAGTCGAGATGGCAACGAGTCCGCGCAGAGATATGGCGCGGTCATGTGGAATGACGCGGAGCATAAAGGGATCTGCATGCCATGGGTTCAGACCACATAGCATGTGTCGTGAATGGATGGAATGTAGCCTACCACCGGCGATATGATGGACCCACATCCATCGACGGCAGACTGCCCAGGCCGGCGCGTAATGTCTATATCCCTCAGACTGCCGTCGATATATGCATGTTCCGCTTCGACGACACTGCTCATAGTCGCCGATGGATTTCAAACTCGCTACCCTCGCCAAATAGCCAAATATATCTTCGTGATTCGGATGTGGTCACGCCGCGAGAAAGTAAATTTATATCGTGGTTTCACCAAAGGGAAAGCAAATTGTAATTTCACATAGACTTACCATAAGACGATCTCCAGACGGGGTGTGTATGTATCGTGCAAAGATATAAAGTGAAGCCCAAGATCGGTATCACCATGTAATCTGCTGATCATCCGTTCTCGAATCCACAACCAACTCACGCCGCCCTACTGCAATGTATGAGTGGTGGTACACGCCCAATCAACGCCGCCTTTCCACGCCCATCAACACTAACAAACGATGGATCTATCAATCATGGGAGGCATGCCGAACTGCTCAGACACCATCAGTGCCACTCTACCCTCTTCCAACAAATCGCTGGTACTGATAGCCATAGCAAACATATATGCTATGCGATGCGATCTCATGTCCATATGGCTCCTGATGACCCGCATATGTACCATAAGCAACTCTAAAATTTAAAATTCCATAACAAAAAAAGAAATTTCCTGCTAAGTCCATCCTCAGATATATCCTCGATGTTGATGTCGGCATTTCTAACAAATACTTCATTCCAAATACATCCAACACTAAGACCATCAATGTCAGATAGGGAACACGTAGTAACAACGTGTGCTCCTGTGCCCATACCGCAAAGAAATGAATACATCCGCTATGTTGTCGCTTGCTTGCCTCATGCAACTCTCTCAGAAGATATGCAAGCACATGAGCCCACCGAGAAACCATATCCTCAAGTAATGGTAGATACCGCACCTCCGATCCCAAGTGTCGAAGAAGAAAAGAACCAATGGCAAACAGTATGTATGCTCGATATGCATAATAAACCGGTGTTCTAGAGATCTGAAATCCAAAAGTCCACCGCAACCATCGTAAAGGTAAACAAGTGCATGCGCCGACCCATATGAAACTGGCGACATGTGGATGGATCGGATCACGATATCTGATGGGCTCCAATCAAGCCGCCATGTAGCCCACCGCCTCTCCACCAACGACTTAATCGCAGAGGAGGGCCATCTATTCAACGCCAGATCATCGCAACATCCCGTAGCGCGATCGCCATCTCACCTATAGCAAAGTGGAATGTGTTCACCGCCCACCACTAATGACGCCAAGAATGATGATCCCTTGATGTATCAGATGCAGACCAAAGCCGACATCTCTCACACCCATGAATCGACTAATGTGCCATTCCTTGAACATCAACAAGTGCAGCCTCAATCAGACCGCAATTAGAATAGCATGCGCCAACAACGCTAAGTAAAACAAGTACATAAAAAAATAACGCATCGAAGTCGATGCCGCTTCATGTCTACCAGAACACATGTTACCCTACCGTGGTGGACCGTAGTCCGAGTATCCTCCTCGTCGCCTCCTGCGTGGGGCTTCACCCGCATATCTTAACCTTCGCTGAGGCAAACAACACAAAAAAATAAATTAGATCATATTTTCGAGGATGCTTTATGGCCATTCGCTAAATTAGATATGCCATTTGGACAATCACTTTTCAATAATGATTTGATTAGTGATCATGATAGACATTCAAAGGATGCATATTTTTTTTTTTGGCAATTACATTCTATAAAGAGTATAAGAATTAGTTGAATGAAAATAGACTTGATCCAAAGTTTATTTCATATAAAATTATCATATTTAAATACATTAAATTTTCCTTATTTAATACCACAACAACAAAAAAGAGCTCAAATCAAATAAATTAAATCTTTCAATTTTGAAATGGTAGAGAGATTATCCACACAATTATAATTATAAAATTGAATCAAGGATGAAATGAAGCCAACAAATGGATTCCAAAACAATGAGTTAAATCCAACACAAATTTAAAATAGAGAAGCACATGAACATTAAAAATCAATTCCACAACATGACATCAAAAACAAAGGATTAATACAACAATGACAAACATGACATCAAAACCACATCTAACCCAGGACACGCCGACTATTATGCCCTGTGGTCTTACAAACAAGACACTTTAGAATGTTCTCATCCATGGTATTTTAAATGCTGTTCCTTGGCCTTCCGCTTTCGCCTAATATTAGGTGGGGTATAAGTTTCAGAATCGCTTTTGGATGTAATCCCACCTCCGACGTACAACATGAACATGAAACCTCCGGTAGTACTACTATAAAGTACACGTAGACGCATCGCACGCGCAGGTGGCGTGGCTCAAACCGCAATCACGTGGACAAGGTAGGATAAGACCGTATCGCTACACGCATTGCACCATAGTTCTTAAATTTCAACTTTGTGGGTTCGATTGTCGACATCAAACACTTGATACCGCAATGCTACTTCTAACAGTTCGTAATCGCCGCTCTCATTAGCAATAAGTGTAGTCAGAAAAAGTTTTCTTGTTGCCTTTGTAGAGCGCGCCTTTTCAAGACGCTTTGTGAAAAATGAAACAATATTATAGTAAACCGCCATAATCGAGCTTGAATAGGTAAACCACGCACACGCTGAAGCACTCCCAGATTTGTCGCCATCGCGTGCACTGCCTGCTATCATGAGTTTTAGTCCATTGTTGAACATCCCTTGAAAGTAGCCAGATGCGCTCTTTGCTTAATATACATGTGCCTTTTGAAAATGTCGTGTTTCAACATACATTTTCCCACACATGAATGACATCCTATGCCAAGTTGATGACGCTTCTTGAAGTTCTCCGCAAATGTAAACGGTGAGCCCATGGAAGATTTCTCGACCTGACACAAGACTGCATGTCATCTCCGAGATGAAGCATAGTCACCCTCGTAGACACTAATGGGATCAAGTCCAAGAGTTTGCAAAACCAAATCCAAGACTCGATGCTTTCGATTCAACCATAAGGCCAATGGGAATAACCCATTGTCTCCGATCCCAACAAGACAGAGTGCCTCTCAGACTTAGGAGAAAAGTCCCAAGACACAAAATCACAATACCGCCAACCATATTGAAGGCTCAAATGACCAAAATGTACTGAAATCTATTTGAGACTGCATCATAATCAACTGCATAGATGTGCAAACAAAGCAGCTAAATTTTCCCAATGACTGTAGGATTCCTCCCAACCGCCAAAAATAGCTTAATTCGTATCCCAAGCCTTTTCTCGATATTGAACTTCGACTCTATACGGCCAATAATCTCCCTGGGCTTGAGATCCAACCGCCTGACTGCAGGGTTGATGAAATAACTTATAAACTGTGCATTGCTCGTGTCCAAAGATTAAGAATTGAATGGCTGTGATGGGAGCCAATCAACCAATCCAAGTTCCACCCAACCTCTTAACGAAAGGTGCATGTAAACGCCACAAACATGGTCTCACCGTCGAATGGCGTGTACACAAAGACAAGAAATCTTGATTTGCTTGAGTATATATGACATATTCAACATTATTTATAATCACCCAAAGAATAGCAAATTGCAACGCTTTATCATGAAAGCACATACCTTCCACTAATTTTCTGATGCATCGCTCTTTAGATCAAATGCTAGTTCTTCATCCATTCTTCTCGAAATCAAGATATAATCATTATTATGTATAAAATGCTCCTCAAGATGACTGCTCTCTCCGAGTAATCGACAATCGATCGACCGTATGAGATGGTTCTCGCCGCTCTTAAATCATCTCGTGAGTCAATATAATCATCATCATCCTCATCACTACTATCTCCACTAGGCATAGTTTCGTATTCAACATTTACATCAGATGGTGGGTACACATCATTATCTTGTGGGTTCAACATTTGAGCAGAGCTTGTGCTAGCATGATATTCATTTTCCCTCGCCTCATATATCTCGAGTACTTAGGAGGTGGTGTTATGTGTCTGATCCCACCACTTCTCACTAAGCTAGCCAATCTATCTCCACGCGGAAGTTGCCCATTCAACATACACCACAAGAGATGGAACATTAATAATAGTCACAAACTTCATCATCATTAATGTGTGTCGCAACAAAAGCCCAACAGAAAACGACCCACCGTAACAGAGAATCTTGATGGATCTAACTTCAACCCTCATAACTTTTCTCTGTAATTCTCAATCCGTCCGATTGACTAATTCTCCCACCAATATATGTTGGAATGAACTCATCACTTACTTCACCCATCATAATAAAGAACAATAAATACACTATTCAACTCATCAAAATTTGTAAAACCAAGATTCAATTACCTATTATGCACAAAAATTTCAAAGATTAATATATGACAAAGATGATCAAATACTTACGATTCAAGCCATAACTCGATCCTAATATTTCACCTAAACAAATGTAATCCACCGCAATATGATAAATAAAATCCAAATCCAATCATTCTCTTTGAAAGCAAAATAAAACATCCCTAAACTACACATACATAATTCCTAAATAAAATAACATTGCAAAAAAATTAAGCTTTCCTACATAAAAATGATGCACAATTTCGATGTATCACGATCTCCTAAACCCTAAACTAAACTACACATACACATTTCCTAAATAAAAAAATAAAACATTGGCCAAAATGAAGTTTTCCTACATAAAATTGCATACTGATCGATCACGATCACCTAAACCCTAAATTAAACTACACATACACATTTCCTAAAAAAAAAAAACGCTACAAAAATGAAGCTTTCCTAAATAAAAATTGACATTTTCGATCGATCTCTCATAAACCCTAAAATTAACTACACATACACACTTCCTAATTTTTTCTAGATCACAAGATAAAAAAATTTAGTTACTAGATCCACCATATTCAAGGAGAGACTATACTTTGTTCTATAATAACATAATATGATTCATATTCTCATAATGATGCTATTAACCAAACAAAATGGCAAGAACAACTAGTGATTTAAAACCCTAAATCAAAATGCAATTTGATCTATCACAGATCTCTTATTAATATCATAACAATTAGCTAAACCAACCGATAAACACATACAAAATACATTTCTTCTTCGCTTGTTAGAATACTAAATCGCTAAAATAAACCTTCCAAGTTATTTTCCTGGCCGGCGACTTCTCCCGACCACCTTGGCCATAGGTGGATCCGGCAAAAAGATTTAACTTCAGATCCGCGGAGCGAGAATAGAAACCCGAGAGCTTTGCGGCTTAAATAATTAGCCGATCAAGATCCACGCCGCCTACCGATCAATTAGGCCTATTTTGTTAATTTTTTTTATCGCCTAATTAGCTAATTAAATCACTAATGATTTAGTTTAAAATTTTGCCAATGCTTAGTTAGTTTATTTCTGGTCTTATATTTTATATATAAGGTTTAATGATCGAGAAAGTTAAAGATTTCATCAAACTATGTTTTATGTTTCTTCATGCTTTATATATATATATATATATATGTGATGGCATGTGCTTTTTTAATTTTTTTAAGTAATAATTAAATTTAATATTTATTTAAAAAAATATTATGTAATTGTAACTTAAGCTCTTTTTTAAGTATTATCTGCCTATTAACATATAGTAATTTTAAATTAAGATGATTAAACCTTATTAATAATCAAAAAAAATTTCAAAATAGACATTTAATGCTTGCTGATTAGATGTGAAAAAATGTCACATACCTTTAATTTTTAAAATCATTTTAAGAAATTTATATATTATTTAATTTTATATATATTCTATCAAAACGCACTCTCTCTCTCTCTCGTTATTTTGTTAATATATTTAAAATTATATATAAATAAATAATTTATCAATAAATAAATTATAAAAAAATAAAAGTATATATATATATAAATTTATTTATTATATATTTAAATTATATAAATAAGTTATAAAATAAGTTAAAATATTTAAAATATATAATAAATAAATAAAGTTATTTATATATATTATTTAATTAGTTATTTATTTATTTAAAATATATAATTAGTTAAATAAATAAAAAAATTTTAAATTATATATAAATATTTAGTTATTTTATATATTTAGAAAATATTTAGTTATTTTTATATATATATATTTATTTATATATTTATTCCTTCTTTATTATTTAAAAAATATTTATTTATTTATTTTTTTTATATTTTTATATTTTATATATTTTTTGTTTATTATTATTTTAGACTTATATAAAATATATATGATATATTATATATTATATATTACATATATATATATATATATAATTATAATAAAAATATTTTATATAAATTATTTTTTTAAATACATTTTAAAATTATTTATATAACTTAAAAAAATATTTATATAATTTAAATATAAGATAACCAAATAAATATATATATTTATATAATTTATATAAACAATTTAGTAAACAAAATTATATAAATATTTTATAAAATAAAAAAGATCTATATATATCATTTATTAGTTATTTATATTTTAAAAATTATATAAATATTTTTTTTTATAAAAATAAAAAATATATTTAAAAACAACAAAACAAAATAAATAATTTATTAATAGATATTTATTATTTAAGTATAAAAATTAAATTAAATAAAAAATAATAATGTAAATTATTAAATATTTTGTTATATATATTTATAAAATATTATTTATATATTTAAATTATATAAATATTTTAAAGTTATATAAATAATTTAAAAATATTTAAAAAAATTAATAAAAATATAAAAATATTTTAATTATTATATATATATATATATATATATTATTTATTTATATAAGTCCATAAATAATAATAAAAAAAAATATAAAATATAATAAAAAAAAATAAATAATTTTAATAAATAAACAAAAGGAATAAATATAATATATATACATATATATATATATATATATATATATAAATAACTAAATATTTTCTATATAAATAACTAAATATTTATATAATTTAAAATTTATTTTATATTATTAACTAATTATATATTAAATAAAAATAATATATATAATATAAATAACTATTTATTTATTTTTATATTTTTTAAATATTTTAACTTATTTATATAACTCAAAATTTTTATATAATTTAAATATATAAATAACCAATAAATATATATATATACTTTATTTATATAATTTATTTATTTACAAAAATTATTTATTTATATATTAAATAATTTTAAATTAATAAATAATTATTGAGGAAAACAAACAAGAGAGAGAGATAGAGAGAGAGAAGATTCACTTGGATAGATATGAAAAATATAAGAATGATCTATGTAATTTCCTTTTTAGCCAGTCCGTTTGGCGATTTATCGATAACAATCTTGAGATCTTAAAATCAAAATGACTAATTTCAAATTTTCATTATCTTTAATTAAAACTTTGTTAAAATTTTCCAAAAAAATTTTTTATACAAGTGTATATATTTATAATAAAAAAAAACGAGAAGCATCATATAATAATTGCACTAGAAAATTAGATTTGCATTTTTTCTAACAGTATATAAAAATAAATAATATATAAGAAATGAATATTTTATTAATTTTAGTTCTATAGTCTAATTATCATTATTTAATTCAAAAATGACCACACTTTATATATTATGAAATATCAATGTATTAATTCAAACTATTTTGAGAGATCTGATATAACCAGTGCTTTATTATCAAAGATAGTAAGTATTCTGTTAAATCCATATACATATTTTTAATCTCAAGACTTTTCAGCACCTTTAAAAAGCATGCACTAGTGAGCACTGTGAAAGAGAAGGCTATTTCTTCTAAATTTAAATGGCAAAATTTTTAAATTAAGCATCTTTTAAATTTTAATTAGTAAAATAAGCTTAACAAAAAAAAATTTCAAAATGAACCCTCAAAAAAGATATATTATATAACATTATATATTTATTATATTTAACATATAGTTAAGAAATATTTTGGCCTAAAATTTTTTTTTAAAGGAAAATTTACATACATATCAAAGCTTAAAATATTTTCTTTATTTAAAAAAATTTACATACATATCACACCCTTATATTTTACATATCTAACATATATTTACTTATCTAATATTTTTCATGCTTAAAATATACATTTCACTTTTAAAAGTAAATTGATATTTTTGACAATTTATATTAAAGTTTATATATTAAAATCAAGTTTTAGTTATTATATAAATATAAGAATTATTGTTGATCATCTTTTAGCTTAGAATCTAAAATTGATCGCTTAAACAAAAGGTCCCAAACTAGTAGAAAGTAAAAGCATACCAGCTTCAAATTCTATTATTAGACCTTTATTCATCCTAAACTTCCTCTTAAGTTTGGACCTCTTCTCAAGACATTTAATTTGATTCTAAATTTAAAAGACAAGTATGTCTGAGCTTTGAGGATATCACCAAATAAGAAGATTCAAATGAATCCTCACTCGATAATCAAACCAATATCGATGAAATTCATGCCCTTTTTCATGAACTTTAAGATCCACATCCTCCTCCTCAAGATATCCAGAAGATTTCTTATCCTAAGAAAAATCTAGAAAAACACTATTACAAAAAGCCTACTGCTCTAGATTTATTATTCGAAGAGGATACCCATTTCGTGAGAAATTCCTATGATGGAAGTTCTCTTTATGAATGAAATATCAATGGATTTTTTGAATATCAGATTATCCACACTCTTTATCGTATGCTTTTGTTTGCCACTGTTGTTCAATCTAGATATCAAGAAAAGAAACCCTAAATGGTTGGTGGGATAATTTTCTTTCTGTTCAGCAAAAAGAAGACCTTCTTAGTGAAATCGATTTGAACACTAAGAATCTTTCAAAGGAACAACAAACACCAAATGAAAATGCGGTCTATAATCTTATTCAAAGGATTGTAGATCACTTTGCTGGATCCATTGGAGATCAAGGAGAAAAAATAAGATCCTTACTCCAAAAATTAAGATGTCCATCCTTAACCCATTTTAGATGGTACAAGGATATTTTTCTAACACACGTCATGACACTTTATGATGCCGATAGTCTTCACTGGAAACAAAAATTCATTGAAGGCCTTCCCAATCTATTTGCTGAAAAGGTTAAGATTTCTCTTTGTCTCTACGATGGAACCATTTCATATGAAACCCTTACATATGGAAACCTTATTTCGCATGTATTAAAACCGATTAGAATTTGCTTTGATCTTAAATTAAAAGATCAAATGAAAAGAGAACGTCTACTTGAGCAAAATAGCTTGGTGAATTCGTGAGTTGATCCTCGTGCCCTTATCTTCCAAAAATAAGGAAAACACAAAAACTATTTTTCCTAAACGTGAAAAAATCACGCCATAAAAATATGACAAATTCACACAACACAAGCACTCGCCCTCGGTTCTAAAACCAAAGAGACAAGAGAAATAAAATGTTACAAGTGTGGTTGTACAGGTCATTACGCGAACAAATGCACTGTCAAAAAGAAGTTAAATGAACTTCAGATTGACGAATAGTTAAAACAAACCCTGATGAAAATACTTCTTACTTCCTCTGATTCTGAAATAAAATCAGAAGAAGAAAATCATATTTCATCTTCATCCTCATCAGATTCTGATAAATCTGATAAATCTAACTATTGCAAGTCCTGTCAATAAATAGATTATTATAAAAATATAATAAATATGACAGGTCTGTATACGCTCACCCACGAGCAAAAGGATCAATTAATTAAACTTTTAGCACAAGTTGAAGATGATTCAACTCATGATAAAATTATAGATCTTCTTAATGATAAGAAGAAAGATAAATTAAAAAATTTTAATTACAAATCTCCTATATACTCTTTATCTGAAGTATTTAAGAAAAATTGGCAAGTTATCATCTTTCTAATTCGCCTTCTTTATCGAACTAAAGATAAATTAAAGAAACTAAAATTAGAAGTTCAACAAATTAAAGTCGAAAGCAAGAGCAAATGAATAGCCTAATGGATCTTGAAATAAATCGTAAGATGCCTAATTCATTTGAAAATATAATTCTAATCAAGAACCAGGTTTCTTACAAAATATTCAAAAGGCAATATACCATAAATGATATATTTTCATTAAATTAATTATAAATAAAGAATTTATTTTACCAAATTTAACTGCTCTAATTGATAGTAGAGCAGATTTAAATTGTATACAAGAAAGAATAATTCCTTCTAAATTTTTTGAAAAATTAGCTTAAAGGTACCACTGAGTCTTACAGAATTAAGTATAAATTATCATCTGGCCATGTATCAAGATGATGTTTGTATTTAAATGTCTTTTATTTTAGTCAAAAATTTAATATAACATATTATTTTGGGAACTCCTTTTCTTCTTAAAATAATGTCTATCACTAGAATTGATGATACTGGAATTCAATATTTTCTTTGGAATAAAGAAATCACATTCCGCTTTATCACCAATCTTAAAGAAATTATCATAAATGAAATGAATAAGCTTAATAATAAGTCTATGCATATAAATTATTTACAAGAAAAATTACTACTTTAACTATTAAACAATAAATTTTTCCCCAAAATAAAAGAAAATTCAAAATTGCCACCAAGAATTCCAAAAGAAAGTTTGTGGTGACAACCCACTTTCGAAAGAAAGACTCATGTAGTGGATCTCCGCATTGATAATTTCAATGACATTCTAAGCTCGTCCTTGTCGATGAACGAGCACTACCTTGCTTTATGTAAGATGAGATTGTCTTTATTAAAGAAAAGAATAATGGCAATCCTACTCCTTGGATATACTGCATTTTATGTTATGAATTCGTAAAAGGAAAGAGGGAGACGTAATTTGTAATTACAATTAAACAAAGTTTTAAAATGGATCGATATCCAATTCCTAAAAAAAAATTTATTAAATAGATTGCATAATAATATTTTCTAAATTTGATTTAAAATCGTGATATTGATCCATAAAAGAATCGGATCGCTATAAAATAACATTTACGTTCTTTGGACATTAAATGGAACGTAATGCCCTTTGGATTAAAAAAATGCACCTTCAATTTCAAAGATAATAATATATTTAAAGATTATTTTAAATATATTTTAGTCTATATTGATGATGTTCTTGTGTTCTCAAACACTATTGACGAACACTTCAACCATTTAAAAATATTTAAATAATTTTAAAAAATGAGTTAGTTATTTCAGAGCCAAAAATCAAATTATTTCAAATCAAATAAGATTTTAGGCCATAATATATCCAATGCTTCTATTATACCAATAATAGAAGTATTAAATTTGCTAATAAATTTCCTAATATCATTTATAAAAAAACCGCTATGTTCTTAGAGCTCTCAATTATGTAGTGATTTCTATCACCGCAAAGATGCCCACTCTTTAACAGATTGAAAAAAAATCTCCCACCATGGTCTAATACTCATACCGTGGCAGTGCGCAAAATTAAAGAAAGGGTTCAAAATCTTCCCCGTCAATCGGACCACTAGTTTCAAAATTGTTGAAACCGATGCCTCGATAAGGCTATGGAGGTATCTAAAGCAAAGAAAGAATAAAGAAGAATTAGTTCGCTTTATTTCTAGAGATGGAATCCTATTCAAGAAAAGTATTTCATTATCAAAAATAATGCTTTCGTGATTAAGTGCATCTCAAAATTCCAAGATGATTTACTTAAGATTTTCTTCAGATTGACTGCTCCTACCAAATATATCATTGAACAATATGTAAAAATTTAGTTTCAAAACAAATTTTTGCATCATGGCAATCGCAGCTCTCCATTTTTGATTATCAATTCATTAAAATTCTCTTCCTGATTTTCTAACCCATGAATTCTTGCAGGGACGATCAGGGGTGGATCACCCTGCATGGAAGAATGACCACTCCTAACCGAGGAAGTCTTTCGAGGTCGCGCGGCCGCTCGCAATGAAGATCCCATCAATTCAATAATTGGCATGATCGATTTGAAAACTTATATTTATGGTATTTTCTTTAACTACGTTGAAAAGGGTGAAAAAAAGCAACACCATCCCTAAAAGATGTCATTACATAAGAACGCTTTATTTCTCTAAAGAAATAAAACAATATTATTGAAATTAATCCTCGATTATTCAATAAATAATCCGGCCTTATTTGAAAGATATTTGGAAAACAATCCTTTCCCATTTGAATCTAATATCTCAAGAGAAAATTATAAAAAAATCTTAATACAATTAAAGTGTGTTGAGATTAACCATGTTCGTGATCAGACGAACCATACTATTTTGTATAGTAAATGCGTTATACAAAAGATCTTTCATCAAAGTGAATGGGGTCTAACTCCATTCTAAGAGAAAAATATATTTTTATCCTCCATTGATTTACAGTACAAAATTGACATAAATTATTGGTGTTATGTTCAATGAAGCCTTCTTCCTTCTCAACGCTAAGACATTCATGCTCATAATGAACAAAGATATTATCAGAGAACTTCCAAAGCATTTCTTCGATGGTGGAACTATTTTGGAGCATAATTAAATATTCTTCCGGATCCAATCAAAGAAGTCTTTAATGAATGGATGCCTCAAAATGAGGCTATTAATCAGAAGATGATCAGGGCAAAATCTCCCACTTTTTGCCAAATCGCATTTGGATTAGCTGAAAAGACCCTTTAATCAACTGATCCTTCAAATACGCTTTCTTTAAAATGGTGAAATTAAATTAGGAGGATAAGCAAACAAATCAAAGCTATCATCAAAGCTTATTCAACATTCCTCAAAACCCATTGATTTTGAGTTATCTATGATGATTTAGTATTAAAAGACGTTATCGCCACAGAACTAAGTTCAAAGAGAACTAAAAAAGATTTACAGAATTAACTCATGTTTAATCACCCTATCTACATCACATGAAGTCTTCTCTCGACGGTCGCGTGGAATCCAGGAAAAATTAATGGATTCCGCCTTCATGCGTAAATTGCTTTACTCACTTTGCTTTCTGGAAAAGCATTATTACCTCCACCATACCCGCTTTTACTTTCAGGTTTATGTTATCTCATCATAAGGAATTTACTTTACAGCTTGAAAGGAATTCCCATCAAATGAAATAATGCAACTTTCCACCTAGAAAGTGATTATATTATACCCTCTATGGCAGAAATAATTATCTTAATAATATTTTACTTAATTTCTTCATTTGCTATATAAGGAGTATGTCTCATGTATTATGTGCTTTCTTTTCTCTTCTACTCTTCTCTTCTATTCTCCTTTGTAATCTACTTTGTTCTTCATGCTTTCTGTTTACTATCATCGTGTAATTTCTTCTTAAGTTTCCCATGAACTTTTTTATTTGTGTATATTGAACTGTCGTGTAAAACTAGAATACAAAATTCTATTTTTTTTTTTGTCAATATTAAATGATGTAATAATAATATCTAATATCTTCCAAACTAATGGTGATTATAATCTTAATTCTTAAATAATATTATTCTGTTTAAGCGACGAACGGATCAACATTTCATTACCACCGAATTTAATTAATATCATTAAAATAAGATATAATTTTTATAAACCTTTTCAAATAAGGACAAAAGAATAGCCATATTATAATAATATAACATTTTATAAAAGAAAAAGAAGATCTGGTAGTGGTACTATGATAATTTTAAGTTCATTTGAGGCTATTGGGTTGGCTGTAATTACGGTATGAAAAAAAAAAATTTGTTTAAAATTATTATGTAATTTCTTTAATATTATGTGATAGAATTGAGAAATTATAAAAAAAAATTCGTTATTTCAAGTCAAAAAAATTTCGTTATTTCAAAATCCCCTTTTTTTAATTAATGTTTCTTTCATGTAAAAAACTGAAAATTTTAATTTTTAAATATAATATTTTAAAAACCTTTAAACACTTCTTTGAATTGAATTGCTCATTTTATTCACTGAATTATCAATTTTTACTTAAACATTTAATGATTATCATTTTATACTTTTTTGCATGTAAAATTCAAAAAACAAATGTTTGATTTCTCAAATATTGTAAGTTATTGAATTTACATCCAATGCTTGATTTAAGGCTATTTTGACTTAAAAAATTTCGTATGTCATTAAACCCCATCAAAATATCTATTAATTAAATATTTATTAAAATTTAAATATAGATGATTTTAAAATTAATTGCAAATAATTAATTTAAATAATATATACAATAACAAAATTTTAATATCACATCAAATATATTATTTATTTATTTTTTAAAATGAAAAATATATTTTATAGATACGTTTTGATGTAATTATAATATTTAATTTTTATATAAATACATATTAGAATTAAATATTAAATATGTAAATACCTCATAATTGTGTGATATGAATGCAAAATCCCCCTTTAAAAAACATTTATATACAAACCCACTTACGAAAGAAGCACCTTCCCTTCTTCCACCACCAAAACTATCTAAGAGCTCTACTTCATCGATCACCCCAATTCCCCGAAGCCACTGAGCCAATATCTCAGAAGCTTCACGTTCAATCACCACGCCATCTCTCTCCAATCCCATCAAGAAATCCAAGGCTCTCTCAAGCTTATTCTTCTCCCTGTAAGCCCCCAGCATCAGTGCGATGCACTTATCATTCGGCTTCAGTCCCGCAGCTCTCATATTCTCTATGGCGCTGCGAGCTCCTTCAATCTTCCCCGCCGTGCAATAAGCGTTCACGAGAAGCGCGCAAAGCCTGCTATCCGGAACAATCCCTGCAAACTGGACGGCATCGAACACTCTCTGCGCGCCTTCGGCGTCCCCATCCATGGATAATGCTCGCAGCACCGCCTTGTAAACTTCTCTACCTGCAAATACTTGTTCAGCTTCCATGTCTTTGAGCAGGGTTTCTGCGAGATCCAGTTTTTTCGCTCGAACGTACGCCATGACCATCGAGCCGTAGGATCTCTTGTCCATCGGCGATTCCAGCAGTTTGATCTCTTCAAAAGCTTCCTCGGCGTGGTGGAGATCGCCGGCTTTGCTGTACATGTTGATGAGAACGGTTAAACTTGATCGCAGGGAAAGCCTCTGGACTTCATGGATTGAAAGGCCTTCTGCGCGTCGTGCAAGCGATCGTGCTTTGCGTAAGTGTCTATGAGCTTGGTATAGTCGCGAACGTTAGCTTCGAATGATTCTTCAACCAACGCATACCCATAACCTACTGAAATCGTTGAGATAAAAGTAGAATAAATTTTCTTTATGATTATCGCTATTAAGCTGTGTTTACAAGGCCTTCATAAAATTATAAACAGAAACTTAATTATACATTAGCTAAACATATATATTGTCGAAGTTTGAAATAAAAGAAAACCAAGTGTGATCTCCAATAGACAAATTACAGATCGAAGAATTCCATTGAGATTATACATACAAGGAAGATCAAGAATGAACAGACATCTCTTTCATTTGGCAAAAAGAAAGTATGCCCTAAGTAGTTGGTAATTGAAACTCCCATATTTCAAAGGGGTATTATTTAGTTACCTTACTTTTTTCTTTTACACGTAGAGAGCACGGTGTCATTATTTGAAACACCTCAGAGATTTAGAATTGTGAGTTAGCAGTGTGATATAGCCTTTAATTGAACATTAATGTACAAAATTATTGAGGTATTTGAACATTTATTTCTTTCTATTTTGTTCGATCTCAGTGGTTTGAATTAAAGCTCCTCCAATGGCCAACATCCTTATATAGTAAGCCAGGAGCCCAATTGTCAAAACTATGGCAAAACAATTCAAAGGGATAAATACTGGTCTAGCTTGGCTAGCATTCAATAAAAACAAATACAGTGACAAAACTTAGAGTAACAGCTTTAGGTTGCCAAGGAAAAAAGGTTAATTCAAGTTCAGGGCTTTATTTGGACGGGGGATCTTAGTAAAGGGAAATGATAAAGACTTTGGAAATAACAAAATGATAGCTGAAAACAGATATGACTTCACCAATTTCCTTCTTATTCCTCGCTTTCCTTGAACACAATACAACAATGGGAATGTGGATCAATAGAAAAAAACAGCAAACCTAGCCTGTGATTCCATTTTGTCTTATTTCATGGAGCCTAGTTGTCGATCAATCAAGATATATATCGCCAACTCAGGACCCTCAATTTCACCTATCGAGCTCAGAGATTCTGGTGGGGAAGCACGCTAAAAAAAAAATTTAGTATATAATGTCTCGGCGCGCCATGATATGGAGGTCTTGACTTTAGAAACAGAGAAGACAACACCTCGGCACTAGGAGAACAACATCACAGCGCCAAGATTCGTGCATAGAAAGACAGAGAAGCCAGCATAGCAAACAATAGACAACGCTAGAACCCAGGTATTTAATTCACAATATAGAGATGTCGTGCTTTGACGATGAATGCCACATTATAACTTCGTGCGAAGGACAATAACTTCAATGCTTAGGCCAAAGTCTCGGTGCCACATCGCTATGAAACTGCATAGTTCATATTTAGATAAATTTTTGTAAATTTGAATGTCTTTTCTCCATTCAATTATGAGTGTAGTAGAGTGCGTGCCTAAAATATGAGAAGTGTGGAGAAGCTTGAGTGAAGTGAAAATTATACTATTCTCCTCATTTTCTTCATAATGAATTTCTTGGTGTGATGTGGCTTATTGATTTTTTCCTGTTTTGGATTTTTCCACATTAAGACTAGTGTCTTTCATGATCTTGTATTTTATTCATGTTCAAAATTTTGCTCGAATCTCTCAATAGATTTCTTCGTTTGATCACACAATATTTTGCACTTAAAATACCAAGCAACAACTATAGAAAAATATTTTAAATCTAATTCAAAATGGATCGTCAATTTACATCATATATCATATGCCTGAAATTCAAACTTTTCACATACACAACCAAATAAAAAATGTTCCATTACCCATACCCTTGGTAGGCTCATTTTCACTACCTTATTGTGCTTCTATTTTTTTTTTAAAGATCGTTGGAAGGAATAAAATTGAAATTCATCTGGTATATTATTTAATAAAATCATGAAAAAGACTTAATCATTCGAGGAAAACAGTTCATTAAATACACAGGAAGGGAAAATATATGATCTAATTCCGCTATAGCATAGTTGAGTCTAAGTGATCAAACTCATATTGATGCAATGCGCTTCCAATTTCACAGCACTTGGCTGCTAACTCCACCTCAAGTAGCACACAAATTAATAGATGGAATTCATAACACACTAACTGGCCGGTAAATATGTTGCAGGTATACAATTTAACAGCGGTAGATTACCAGAACACCAAACCTAACAACATCCAACCTGCACAGTGACTAGTTCTGCCACTAAAATAGAAAGGGTGTCTTTTGGTCGGACATGAAATTAAGATTACTTACAAAATGCGAGTTCATAAGCTTTATAAATGATATACATGAAATTGAAGAGTAATCCTAATATTAGAGCTGAAGTTCAGAGAAAACAAACAAATGTTAGAAATTCAAATACTTAAGAAAAACATGCATAATTCAACAATAACAATACTTTTTTTCTCACTACATGAGATCGACTACATGAATCCTTCTTCTCCATTGTGTCCTATTAAGTGTCAAATTCTCATTTAACTCTAATAAAATCGGGTCATTTTTATACTTTCTAACCAAGTCTTTTATGGTCTACCTCTATCTTTCTTAAACATAGGTTTAATACACCTACTCTAATCATCGAAGGCCCTACGTTTTATGTGATCAAATCATCTAAGACATCTCTGTTTAAGAAAAACATGCATAATACACAAGCTAATAAATCAAATGCTTAAGTTTTCGAGTAATCATAAGATAATTGCAAAACAAAAGTAGATAGCTGAAAAAGAGAAGGATTACTTGAGAGGGAGAGCGGGGCAATGCTTCACCTCAAAAAACAGAGAAACATCCATCCTCTTTATTTCTTTCAGCACAGAGAGCCAATCACATCTTCTGGGTTGCATGGCCTTCACCCATGAAGCCAACAAGAGGAATAGATTTTCCTCTCGAGAGAAACATATAATGCGTCTCATAATGGCTTTGCAGCGATTTGTCATTGCCGGAGAAAGCTGAGATATTTCATGCTTTTGCACCTCCGTTAAGTCGGGCCCGACAACGTGCCATTTTAGCTTCAATCCTTCTCTTTCATCATCAATGTCTCCTTCTTCAACAGTAATCTCCTCCTTATGAAACAAGCATGAAGAAAGGGACCTAAAATAAGGTTGTGAAAGGGGTGCTCTGCATTCAGAAATGTTGAGGCTTCTGTGGTAAAAGTGGGATTTTGACTGGTTAGGAATGCGTTCGAGAGGAAACTGGATAGGCTCAGAAGAAATGGAGATCAAACTCATCCCCAAAATCTGTCAAATTATGATAACTGGTTTGTCAAGTTTGAGCAAAATATATAACTGTCGAAATAAAACTAAAGGGAAAAAAAAAACATGATAAAAGAAAGATTAAAGATGTATAGAGATATAAATAAGTTCATTAATAAGGAGTTCCATTGTGTTTCAAAGAAATTCAACTATAAGACATGTCTCAGAATGTTCATACGCTTTGGCTTGCAAAGAAGACAACATAGATAAACCCCAAAAGCAATTGCAAAGCCAGCATTGTTATAGACAAATTCAGTTGTATGACTTCTAATGTACAATAAAAAGACAAATGTTAGATATTTGAAGAAAATGTGGAATCAATGAGTAAGGCACTGATTTTGAAAGATCAAAGTATAATCATATAAAGTATTAGTGAAGAATAGGTGAACAGATGCAATAAGAGCATTTCAAAATCTTTGATAAACTTAGATGAAATGTTGATATTAATTTCACTTTCTACTGCTTGATCGGTACAAGTTAATGTCTTCCTTTGGCTAAATCTTGCAAATAAGATCTGGAATACCATTAATCATTACATCACTACATTCTTTATAATTTCTTTGATGAGTAGACTACAGCACAACCAAAAAAATTAATAGATAAACAAATTGGCTTCTTAGGGTTACTTATTCTATTGGCCACCCATAGCAACCAAAAAATAATAGATACACTAACAAAATGGGTTCTTATGGCTATTACTACTTTTATGACTTCAAGATTTAATAGCATTGGAAGGAAATATATAATTTTAAAAATATTTCTGCTAGTTTATGATTCTTTAGACAGAACATTTTCACCAAAGATTTTAAGCTTCTCAAGCTGGCCATAGTTGGCTTCATGAAGGAAAAACACTATTAACTTGGATATTGAAACTAACAACAATGAAGAAGATGACGATTAGGACTGGGACAATGAAATATTCGATTAATTTGCAGCTCTGGTTTGTTTGTTCAACAAGTATTCATCCAAACCCACTTTTGAACTCTGACTATCTTGTCTTGTTTGGAGAGCGACTGAGAATAATTATTAGGATTAGGATTTTCTAATGTAATGATGTGATGCATTGTATGAATTCATGTAATGGAATATGATGATTCACAAATCACAAGCTATCAATTAAATAAAAAGCTTACCTTCTTTAAATGTAAACAGATAATACATGAATATTAATCCAATTGATAACAAAAATAATCGGAAAAAAAAAAAAATTGGTGGGGGTTTATAACCACACAAAATCAGCGAGAAATTGTAATTTAATTCCAACAAAATATAATTTCGATTTATCAAATTCGAACAATATCAAGAACACTAACCAATTCAACATCAATATATGCAAATGAAATAAGAACAAGGAGCAAAAATGCTAGATAAAGAAACCAAGCCTCCCGTCGGTACAAGGAGATATCTTCATGTAAAATTAGACATATCACATTTGTATTGTATTCAAAGGAATCACACATCCAACTTGCACTCACAAGATTGAAAAATCAATGAAAAATTATATTCAAAACAAAGTTAATAATCTACATGCTTCAAAACATTTATAGAGTCCTCATCCCAATGCTAGTTGCTAAACCTGCATAAGATTAGTCCAATTTAATCTTAGATAGCCATCAATTCAAACTTACTTCATCCA